>JABYQO010000059.1:0-71757 GCA_022606155.1 Trametes elegans | reverse complement strand
CTACAGCAGGTACACTATGGTTCCTTCCTTTGAGTTTCATACTGATACGGAAGTGAGAACTGGTTGTATCTATTTCCGGTACACTAAAAGTATAAAGGAGACTGAATCATAGATGGATGGGGAGGGGGAGTCCGTGCGTGACCCATCGGGCAGGGATGTTGTAGCCTTAGTGTGCGCCCATCTAAAAAGCCTGCTTTATTGCCTCGATCTGCATGGCAAGTTGTCATTGCTCTTCCATGAGCTGGGCAATGATATCAACCTGGCTGGCCGATACCGTTGCTTCAGGGGTGGGGGCGGCGGTGTCTGAGGGTACCTCCTCCGTTGCTGCCACCCGCTGCTTCTTTGGCTGCCCCGTGTACTTGCTTTGACACACCACTTTGCAATGACGCGGTTCGGCCACACCACGTGCGGATGTCCCGCTCATGGTTGCTGTCACGCTTACTGTGGGCGGTGCAGCCACAGCCGAAGCATTTGCCCGTCATTGACTTGAGGAACACTTCGCACATGCAGTAGGCATTGATGTCATGGCATTGGGTCCTTGGTGACGAACGGGGTGGCGGGGGTCACGGGGGTGTACCTGGGGGTTTGGGGCGAACTTGCTTTGCTTGCGCGCCTTCTCTGCTTTGCATTGCCGAATGCGCACGTCCAGGTCAGTGGCAACAGCGATCAGCTCGTTGAGGGTGCCTATGGGCCGGGCGTGTGCACCAGCTCATCTTTGATGCGACTAGCCAGGTGTTCATAGAGCGGTCGCGGAGATTCACTACTGAGTAGCCATGCGGCTCATCAGTTCCTTGAACTTGGCGGCTGTAGCTGTTAGGGTGTGGTAACCATGTTTACCCATCCTGATAGGAATTGGTCCCTGAACTGCCATAAGACCCTTGACATGCGAGTGTATAGCATGAATACCATAGGCATGGGGCTACAGTTACACTACTCATGGGCGCCAAAAGTATGGAACACGTGACGTCACATGTCATGATAAGCGCCGGAAAGTGTAGCACAGTTTCAAGTAATTCATTTTCTTAACCACAACCACTACCATGGCTCCTGCTGGCACCACCGAACTCTCTCCCACTAAGCGCAGTCAGATTGTCACTCTCCATAAGGAAGGCCTGACCTATGGTCAGATAGCTGCCCGACTTGGAGTGGCTCGATCGACTTGCTGCAAGACGTTCCAGCGCTACAAGGCCAAAAACCTTTTGCTCTCTTTGCACTCTGGATGCCCTTGGGCTCTTACCTCCACGATAAACGGATCATCATCATACTATCAGACAGCACCGCTTCTGGTCCTACAAGAAGGTTGGGATGGAGGCAGGAGGGTATACAGAGTTGCAGGTCCGTCGGGTTGCGAGGAAGGCAGGATATTGCCGTATGTTGCCTTCGCAAGCTCTAACCTTTCATTGCAACCAGGCGTAAAATGTCAGATGGGCATGCCAGAACCTGAAAAGGGACTGGGTGCAAGTCATTGGACAGATGAGACTGCGCTGCGCTTAGGGCAGGTTGTCACTCACCGTATGTTACCCATCACCAGGCGAGAGTAATTTGCCAGAGTGCATTGCACCTAGCTTTCAGACAGCCAGCAAAGAGACTGTAATGAACTGGGCTGCATTGCGCATGGAAGGAAGGGGCCTCTTGTGTGTCTAGACCTGCCCCGATCTGAGCAGAACTTGTCAGAGTCTCACACCTCACAGGGTTGTGGTGGTCTTGATGCGGAGAGGTACGTGGCACAGGTCCTCGAAGGCCCTCTTGCATTCTATACACAGATGCAGGATCAGACGGGTAAGAGGATGCTGGTGGTGGAAGATGGTGCCCCAGCCATAAGGCAAAGATTACAGAAGGCTCGCCAGCAATTAGGGATCAAGAAACTCGAGCACCCTCCAAGTTCCTGTCACGACCCATGCTGGAACTCCGAAGCGACCCCGAAGGAGTTCCGTTAGGACTTCCGGACTTTCCATGTTTAGTACGTTCTCGACCTTTCCTTGCGCTGGCGTCATAGAGTTCCTAGTAGAAGTTCTATTCTCTCGGCTTGCGTCAAGGGACCTCGGACCCACCGGAGTTCCGATGTCAAGTGACGCAAGCCCCTTCCTTATTTGTTAGGCTCGCTTAGTATATAAGGCGCGCTGGTAGTAGCCTTTGCCTCAGTTCGGATACTTGTTCTTACTCCCTGCTCGTTGCCCTCCGCTACTCTACGCTCTCGGGTACTTACTCGCAATACACCTTCATTCCTCGGACTCCCGTCTCGGACATCCGTCGGTCACCTTCGGTCTTCCGTTTCGCGTCGGTGAACTCTAGTAAGTAGGGGACACCCGACGAGATCGCTCAGGGCGTTACCAATAGTTTCGCCAAGTCCCCACCATCCCCGTGTCGTGGCCGGAACTCCGCCGGTCATCCCTCGGAACCCCGCCTCATCCATCGGTCTGCCCACGGCACGCGTCCTAACAGTGTATCCGAACTCACACTGAGGGTCTCGTCATGTCTACGGAACCCGAAGGCGTTTGGTCCGGATTCTCTGCGCGTCGCATTCGGGTCCCCGTCGGGGATCCGACCACTCCCACACGTCCCGCGGGTTCGCAACCACTTCTCGACGTCTCCACTCAGTCCCCCTTAGCCGAGTCACATGCTGGAACTCCGGAGACATCTCCGTCTCGCCTCCCCGGAGCTCCACTACTCGGTTTTCCCCAATCCACACCCACCAACCCGCCTCGTATCCCTTCTGACAACCCGCGGACGTCTCCCAACAACCCTTTCGTCGCACCGCCTCGGTCGAGCCCGCAGCCTGCCGCACCAGCCCCGGAACTCCGCGAATATCCACCTCACCTCCCGACCCAACTTCCGCACCCCCATCCGACCCCCAACGGGACCTGGCGCAGGCCATGCTGCTACTCGCCCAGACGCTCCGGCTCACCCAGACTACTTCCGCTGCCCACACCGGAACTCCGTCCGCATCCTCCGAACGCAGCAATGTTCGGGAGCCCGACCAGTTTGACGGATCGGATCCCACCAAGCTCCGTTCGTTCTTCATGCAGCTGGAACTAGTCTTCAAGGCCCGCCCTAGGACGTTCGATACCGACGAGAAGAAAGTCACCTACGCCATCTCCTACCTCAAGGGTATGGCCCTCGCCTGGTTCGAACCGTACCTCCTGGAGCGCGAGTCCGGAAACCCGCCGGAATTCCTGTACTCCTACGAGGTGTTCCAGGAGGAACTCCGGGTTAACTTCGGCCCTTACGACGTAACGGGACAAGCCGAACACGACCTCGAGAACCTCCGGATGGCGGATAACCAGCGGATCGCGAAGTACATTACCCAGTTTACTCGGCTCGCGACGCAAGTCCGCTGGGGTAGAGCTGCTCTTCGGTACCAGTTCTACAAAGGACTTCCGGCCCGGCTCAAGGATCGGATCTCCGAGGTTGGCAAGCCGGACTCCTTGGAGGAACTCCGCAACCTCGCGCAGTCCCTGGACCATCGGTACTGGGAACGCAAGGCGGAGCAAGCCAGGGAGTCTTCGGGAAGTCACAAGTCGTCAGCAACCCCCGCAAAGACCGCCTCGGAGCCAAGGTCCGGAACTCCGTACAAGTCGTCATCTCCTGCCGCAAGTTCTCCGTCGTCCGCCTCCACCTCCCGGAACCCTCCGACCCCTTCTAAGACCCCAGCCAAGCCAACCTCCAAGCCCTACTCGGACAAGCTGGGCAAGGACGGAAAGCTGACTCAGGAGGAACGGCAGCGCCGGTTCGCTAACAACCTTTGCCTCTTCTGCGGCGGAGCCGGACATGTGTCCGCGGTCTGCCCGAAGAAGTCCGCCTCCCCGGCCAAGGGTCGCGCTGCTCAGACCTCCGAACTCGAGCCGTCGGACCCCCAGTCGGACGTCCAGGAGGACGCCGAGCCGGTGGAGGAGCCAAAAAACTAGTCAGCAGTCCTCGGCCTTCCGTGTCAGGCGAGGACTGCGTTGACCCTCCCGGCACGGAACCCCTCTTGGTACTCCGGCTCAACGCGTCCGCTCTTTCCGATCCCCTTTCCCTCCATGTCACCCTGTTCTCCGAGCTCGTCCGTTCGGAATTCCGCGCGCTCGTCGACTCCGGGTCTTCGCACTGCTTCGTGGACTCAGCTTTCGTAGAACGCCACGGACTTCCGACGAATCCTGTACCTCCCATCCGCTTACAACTATTTGACGGTTCGTCAAACCATGTCATTTCTCGGACTTCCACCCTGCCCATTCAGTTCTCCTCGGGAGAGGTCATGTCGGTCGAATTCTTCGTAACTCCGCTCGACAAGTCGGTCTCCGCCGTCCTGGGATACAGCTGGCTCTCCGCTTACAATCCCTTGATTGACTGGAAGAAGCGCAGCATCCAATTCCGGACGGTGCCTCCGACGCGTCCTGTACCTTCGGAACCCCTGGCGCCCTCGGCTTCTCTGTCCGGACCTCCGTCCGTTGTGGTCGGAGTTCCCCCGGCAGAGTCGTATTCTACGACCTCTCCCCCCTCGGACCCCTCTTCGGACCCCCTGTCGGACACTCCTTCGGACCTCCCTTCAGAACCCCGGATTACGCTGGTTAACGCCGCCGCCTTTGTGCGTGCGTGCCGGCTGCCCGGGGCTGAGAGTTTCACTCTCAATCTGTCGGCCGTCTCGCTGAACTCTGTGAAGGCACGCAGCTCGTCGGTTGAGGAGGAAGTGCCGGACTTGTCCGGAGTTCCACCGGAGTACCACGAGTTCGCGGACGTCTTCAGCAAGAGGAAGGCGGACACCCTCCCGGAACACCGGCCTTACGACCTCAAGATCACCCTTGAAGAAGGCAAGGTTCCACCTCTCGGCCCGATATACTCGCTGTCCCAGGTGGAGTTGGACACGCTGCGCGGGTATATCGAGGAAAACCTCCGTTCGGGCTTCATTCGGCCGTCCAACTCGCCGTGCGGAGCTCCGGTCCTCTTCGTCAAGAAGAAAGACGGTTCGCTTCGCCTGTGCGTGGACTACCGGGGGCTCAACAAGATCACCCGGAAGGACCGGTACCCGCTACCCCTCGTCTCGGACCTCCTCGACACCCCCCGGAAGGCCCGTATCTACACTAAGATCGACCTCCGCCACGCCTATAACCTCGTTCGGATCGCACCTGGCGACGAGTGGAAGACGGCCTTCCGGACCCGGTACGGTTCTTTCGAATGGCTTGTCATGCCCTTCGGACTTTCGAACGCCCCGGCGGCCTTCCAACGCTTCGTCAACGAGGTGTTTGCGGACCTCCTGGATGTGTGCGTCGTGGTGTACCTCGACGATATCCTCATCTACTCGGACTCCGTCGAGGAACACCGGAAGCACGTCCGGGAAGTCCTCCGGAGGCTCCGGAAGTCCCAGCTCTTCGCTCGTGCGGACAAATGCGAGTTCCACGCCACGTCCGTCGAGTACCTCGGCTACATCTTGTCGCCCGAAGGCCTGACCATGTCGGAGTCAAAGGTAAAGGCGATCCTCGACTGGCCGGAACCCCGGAAGGTTCGGGACATCCAGTCGTTCCTCGGATTTGCGAACTTCTATCGTCGGTTCATCCACAACTACTCCGAGATCGTCCTTCCCCTAACACGCTTGACGCGCAAGGGAGTTCCGTGGAACTTTGACGAAAAATGCCGGAACTCCTTCAACGCGCTCAAGAAGGCCTTCACATCCGCACCCATCCTGCACCACTGGGAACCCGACCGCCCGCTTACCGTCGAAACCGACGCGTCCGACTACGCCATCGCCGGCATCCTCTCCATCACCACGGAGTCCGGGGAACTCCATCCCATTGCGTTCCACTCCCGGACTCTGACCGGAGCGGAACTTAACTACGACACTCACGACAAGGAACTCCTGGCGATTTTTGAGTGCTTCCGGAACTGGCGGCACTATCTCGAGGGCTCCGGAACTCCGATCGACGTCGTTACGGACCACAAGAACCTCGAGTACTTCTCCACCACGAAACTCCTTACACGCCGACAAGCCCGCTGGTCGGAGTTCCTGTCGCAATTCAACCTGGTCATCCGCTTCCGCCCCGGAAAACTCGGCGCAAAACCGGACGCGCTCACTCAACGGTGGGACGTCTACCCAAAGGAGGGGGGCAGTGACTACTCCGTAGTCAACCCTCACAACTTCCGACCCGTCTTCACGCAGGAGCAGCTCGCCTCCTCCCTCCGGGCGACGTGCCTCCGGGAACCGGTACTCCGAGCAACCTTCCTGTTGGACGAAGAACAACTCCGCTCGGACATCCGCGCTGCCCAAGCTGCAGACTCGCACCACCCCGAACTCTCCGCCGCACGCGCTGCCGCGACCAAGGGCGACTCACGCTGGTCCTGGAACGACGAAGGCTTCCTCTGTTTCAACGACCGGATTTACGTGCCGGACGTCTCGGACCTCCGCCTCCGAGTCCTCCGGTCTCGCCATGACCACCCGACTGCCGGACACTGGGGCCAGAACAAGACACAGGCCTTGGTGTTCCGCGACTATGCATGGCCGGGACTCCGAATCTACGTCCGGGACTACGTGAAGTCCTGCACCCAGTGCGCGCGCGCGAAGACCCCTCGGCACCTCCCCTATGGGACACTCAAGCAACTCCCGATCCCGGAACGCCCGTGGAACTCCGTCTCAATGGACCTCATCGAGCAACTTCCGAACTCCGGGGGCTTCACCGCCATCCTCGTCGTCGTCGACCGTCTCACCAAACAAGCTATCTTCATTCCGACGCACGACACCTTAACCGCCTCGGAGCTCGCGGACCTGTTCGTCATGCACGTCTTCTCCAAGCACGGAGTTCCGTCGAACGTCACCTCCGATCGGGGTTCCGAGTTCGTCTCCCATTTCTTCCGCTCCCTCGGAAAGGCCCTCGACATGCGTCTACACTTCACCTCCGGATATCACCCGGAAGGCGACGGCCAGACCGAGCGAGTAAACCAGACCCTGGAGCAGTACCTCCGGATCTACTGCAACTACCAGCAGGACAACTGGGCCCGCTTACTCCCGTTGGCAGAGTTTGCGTACAACAACGCCCCTAACGCAACCACCGGGATCTCTCCAGTTCTTCGCGAACAAGGGGTATCACCCCGGACTTGCGGTACACCCGGAACGCGACCTCACCTCTGCCCGGGCCCGGGAGTTTGCAGTCGACCTCGAGGAACTCCACTCGGTCCTCCGGACGCAGATCGCGGAAGCACAGGCCCGCTACCAGGCGCAGGCAGACAAGCACCGTCTCCCTGCCCCGGATTTCCACGTCGGAGATCCGGTATACCTGAAGGCCGAGCACATCCGAACGACGCGTCCATCCAAGAAGCTATCGGAGAAGTTCCTTGGTCCCTTCGAAATCATTGCGAAGGTGGGGACGCACTCCTACACGCTTCGATTACCCGACTCCATGCGCGCCGTCCACCCCGTCTTCCACGTCTCCCAGCTGGAGCCCGCCACACCGAACGGAATTCCGGGACGCGTACAACCGCCTCCGCCTCCGGTCATCGTCGACGGAGAACCGGAGTACGAGATCTCGGAGATCCTGGACTCCAAACTGGATCGACGTCGGAAGTCCTGCAAGCTCTTGTATCTAGTCCGCTGGGCTGGCTACGAGGGTACGGACGAAGAGACTTCGTGGATCCTCGCCACGGAACTCGGACACGCGCAAGAGCTAGTCGCGGACTTCCACCGGAAGTACCCGGACAAACCAGGACCGCTAGACAAAGTTCTTTGATGCACTTATTAGACCGTTTCCTTATCACCTTTCTTCACGCTTTCTTATGGCCAAGAAGTTTCGCTACAATTTACCACTTTACTATTTACTGTAGCGTACAACCCCCGGAACTCCGACGGTCTACTTCGGACCCGACCCGGAACTCCCATCCTCCTCATCCTCTCCCTCATCGCCCTCATCCCCTGAACCCGACTCCTCCTCGCCCTCGTCTCCCGAACCAGTCTCCCCCGACCCCGACTCATCCTCCGACCCGGACCCCGACTCGTCACCCTCGGCCTCCGCCGCCTCTTCCGCGCTCGCAGCCGCCGCGTCCGCCGCCTCGTCCGGCTCCGGGACGAACTCCTCCTCGTCCTCCTCGCGGTGGTCCTCGATGTATTCCACGAGCGCCTGGTAGCGCTCCTGGGCCCCCACGGTCTCCTTGCGGAAGAGTTGCGCGGCCTCCTTGAACTCCTTGATCTCCGCGCGCAGGAGCGCCACGTCCCGCTGCGTGGACAAGTGCATGGCGTGCGCGCGCGCCTGGTCCCGCCGGAAGCCCTGGAGCTCCGCCAGGACCGTGTGGAGGAGTTGGTCCCCCGACAAGAGGTCGGAGGACTCCGGGTTCGCCGCCCAGGCGGCTGCCTGGAGAGCGGCGCCCCCGGAACTCCCGCCCGCGGGAGCGGAAGTCCGCGCCCCGGTGCGCGAACCCGGCCTGCAGGGCGTGGCACCCCCGGTGTTAGCACCGGACCCCTCGGGCGGGTCCTCCAGGACGGGGCCGGTGGAAGGCTTGCCGTCGGTCTGGCAAGCCGTCTTGCGCTGGTGGCACGCGATGCACGAGCGCACCTTCGCGCTGTCGCGGTAAAAGCACGGCTGCCCGATGCGGGCGCACACATCGCAAGAGACCCTGAAACCCAAAGTCAGCCGGAAATCCGACAGAGTCCGACGGACTTACTTGGACTCCACCAAGGGCTTCTCCGGGGCCTTCCCCTTGGCCGCGGCCGCTCGCGTCCTCTTCGGTTTTGGCGCCGTCTCGGACGCCGACGGACTTCCTTCGGCGGTCCACTTCTTCGCCGCCTCCGCCGCCTTCGCCGCCTTCGCCGCCTCCGCTGCCTTAGCCGCCTCCGCTGCTGCGGCCTCCGCTGCCCTCCGCTCTCGCTCCTCCTCCTCCCGCTGCTCGCGCTCGGCCTCCGCGCGCAACCGCGCCGCCTCCGCCTCGGCCGCCGCCAGGCGCTCCTTGAGGGTACGCGGAGGGGGTAGACCGGACATATTGCTGGGGGGGGGACTAGGGTTTGGCTGAGGGAAAGTGGTTGAGGTTGGGTTTGGGGTTGGGACTTGGGCCGGCCTCAAGCAGGACTCTTATAGCCGCCAACCCAGACGAGCTTCGCGGGTGCTCCGCCCTGTCCTCTGTTTCATCAACGGGCGATCCGCGCTGTCCCCATTAGGCACTCGGTGCCATTACCGCGGTCACGCTACGGCCCTCGGGGGCTCGGGCCTAGGAGGGGGGCACTGTCACGACCCATGCTGGAACTCCGAAGCGACCCCGAAGGAGTTCCGTTAGGACTTCCGGACTTTCCATGTTTAGTACGTTCTCGACCTTTCCTTGCGCTGGCGTCATAGAGTTCCTAGTAGAAGTTCTATTCTCTCGGCTTGCGTCAAGGGACCTCGGACCCACCGGAGTTCCGATGTCAAGTGACGCAAGCCCCTTCCTTATTTGTTAGGCTCGCTTAGTATATAAGGCGCGCTGGTAGTAGCCTTTGCCTCAGTTCGGATACTTGTTCTTACTCCCTGCTCGTTACTCTACGCTCTTCGGTACTTACTCGCAATACACCTTCATTCCTCGGACTCCCGTCTCGGACATCCGTCGGACACCTCGGTCTTCCGTCTCGCGTCGGTGACTCTAGTAAGTAGGGGACACCCGACGAGATCGCTCAGGGCGTTACCAATAGTTTTGCCAAGTCCCCACCATCCCCGTGTCGTGGCCGGAACTCCGCCGGTCATCCCTCGGAACCCCGCCTTATCCATCGGCCTGCCCACGGCACGCGTCCTAACAGGTGGGATGTTCTCCCTGTTGGTAGGGTCGACGAGGTCGGGGTGTGGATACTGCAAACGAGCTGGCCACGAGTTGGCAGGCATTGTTAGATGGTGTCCTTCTCGGGATGGAGGGGGTCACGGTAGTCGACGAGTAGTTGGTTGAAAGTTAGAAAGGATAGGGCAAAAAGGGTGATGGCGATGAGGAGAAGGAAGTGGACGGAGAGGAGGAGGCCTAGGATAACAGCGAGCATGTACAAGCCTACCACGCAGTGGTCGACTTGTCGGGGTAGTCGCGAGTGTGGAGAGTGTGTTCGAGAAGTCGGTATGAAAAGTCGCGGAGGATGTATGCGACGACGGCGAGGGTGAGTGCAAGGGACAGGAGGCAGTAGAGGGCGAAGACGATTGCAAATGACAGCATGCTGAGGTTATGGCAGCTTTTTGGCCTTTTTATATTGTTGCAGCAGGTTTGCCGATCCTGGGATGAGTGCACGTTCTGGTTCCCATGTGTTTTCGGCGGATGAGTAACCCTTCCACTTGATTTGAAATTGCATGCTGCCTTGTTGCTTGCGATGACCA
Source organism: Trametes elegans (assembly GCA_022606155.1). Taxonomy (NCBI): domain Eukaryota; kingdom Fungi; phylum Basidiomycota; class Agaricomycetes; order Polyporales; family Polyporaceae; genus Trametes; species Trametes elegans. The sequence goes on along the minus strand of JABYQO010000059.1, from coordinate 61,483 downwards.
ACAATGGCTTCAACTTCGTACTCTTCTTCTCCTTCGATGACGTCAGGGGATGGCCTCGTGTAGTTTGGTCCGTGTACTTCGGTTTCCTTGTATGGTGAAAGAAGGCATGCATGAAACACGGGGTGGATCTTCCATGATCGAGGTAGGTCCAGGCGATATGTCACGGGTCCAAGGACTTCGGTGATGACAAAGGGTCCTTCCCGTTTTGGTGCAAGTTTCCGGGAGGCATAGGCCAGTTTCAGGTTCTTGGATTCAAGCCAGACCTTCTGTCCTTTCTTGAATTGGACAAACTTTCCCTTGTAACGATCTTTCATGACGTGTCGTGCGAGTTTGTGTGCTGCCAGGGCTTCATCTCGTGCCTTCTGGAGTTCCGTAAGGCGTTCTTGCACGGATGGTACATGTGTTTTGGGGTAGGCAATCGGGATTAGCCGGGGTTCGTACCCCATCATGAGGTAGAATGGTGATGCGCTTCGTGCCGAGTGTGTTCGTTGGTTGTGTGCTACTTCGGCATTGACCAGGTGTTCGGCCCATTCGTCCGGTCGTCCGGCGCAGAATATTCGAAGGTAGACTTCGAGTTCTTGATTCATTCGTTCGGTTTGCCCATCGGTCTCTGGATGATAGGCAGTTGAGGGGGAAAGTGTGATTCCGAGGAGTCTTCCCAGTTCCTTAGTGACGTTTGAGACAAATTGTGGTCCTCGATCGGATATAATCTTGTCTGGCAGGCCGAATTGCCGGTATACATGTCGGTGGAACAATGTTGCAGTCCCCATTGCATCAATTGTTTTCTTGCAGGGTGCAAGGATTACCCCCTTCGTAAGGCCTTGGTCGACCACAACCTGGATACTATCGTACCCGTGGGACACGGGCAGATCGGTGATGTGGTCAATGGATACATGTTGAAATGGTCGTGTCACATTGGTGGCTGTGATTGGTTGTGGTGGTGGTGTTGTTGGGTGTGTGTTTGGTTTGTTTTGTTGACAGAGTGCACATCCCTCGACATAGCGGGAGACCATGACGTACATCCCTGGCCACCAGTAGTCTCGTCGTAGCAGTTCTAGTGTTTTGAATTTTCCGGGGTGACCTGCTGCCGGTGTGTCGTGGTATTGCCGGATTAAGTCACGTCGTAGGTCTTGGTCTGCAGGTACGTAGCATCGGTTTCGGTAAAATATTAAACCATCTTGTTCAGTCCAGTCGGTGAGGGAGCTTTTGATTGGTGGGAGTCCTTGTGAACGAATTGCGGCTAGTGCATCACAGAAAAGCTTGTCTTGTTGAGCTAGTCGTTTGAATTGAGGAGCGAGTCGTGTGTCAACCAGTTGCACGAATAGATTGTCGGGTAATAGGGTTCGTTGCTGATTGTCATCTTGTCCTTCCGTGCGGTAGTCAGGCCGCCTTGACAGTGCGTCGGATTGAACCATTGCTGTGCCGGGAGTATGTTCCAGTTGGATATCAAATTGGGACAGGAAGAGTGCCCATCGGGCTTGTCGTCGGTTTAATTGTTGTGGACTTCTCCAATACGTGAGGTTCTTGTGGTCGGATAGGATGGCGACAGGGTGTTCTGATCCCTCCAGGTAGTGTCTCCAGGCTTTGAGGGCTCAGACAATCCCAAGAAGTTCCCTATCATAGATTTCGTAGTTCCGTTCGGCTGCTGATAGTCCTTCGGATAGATATGCGCAGGGGTGTGGGTCACCATTGGCGTCTCGTTGTCGTAGTACAGCGCCAGTTGCCCATTGGGATGCGTCTGATTCGATGATGAATGGTTTGGTGATGTCAGGCATTTGAAGTACAGGTGCTGTTGCGAATCGTGTCTTCAAGGTGTCGAAGGCCTTTTGACATTCTGCTGTCCAGTTCCAGGGAGCGTCTTTCTTGGTTAAATTGTTCAAGGGTTTGGCGAGGTCCGAAAAGTGATCAATGAATCGCCGGTAGAAGTTGCCAAAGCCTAGGAAGGATCGGACGTCCTTTACGCAGGTTGGTTCTGGCCAGTCGAGTATTCCTTTGACCTTGACTGGGTCCATTGCTACTTGGTTTTCCCGAATGATCATTCCAAGGTATTCCACTTCAGGTGCGTCGAAGATGCATTTTTCCAGTTTGAGGTAGAGATCGTGTTCCTTTAGTCGTTCTAATACTCTCCGTGTTCTTTCTTGGTGTTTGTCGGGGTTGTCTGAGAATATAAGGATGTCATCCATGTAGATGATGAGCCATCCTTCGTCGATCATATCATGGAAGATGGCGTTCATCATTGCTTGGAAAGCCGCTGGGGAGTTCTTCAGTCCAAAAAACATAACCATTGGTTCAAATAGTCCTTGATGTGTTTTGAAAGCTGCCTTCCACTGGTCTCCATCCTTGATTCGCACATTGTTGTACCCGGATCGCAGGTCCAATTTGGAGAAAATCTTGGCCCCTCGTAGTTTGTCCACTAGTTCCGAAATTAAGGGCAATGGGTATTTGTTCGTGATCGTTCCCTCGTTCAAATAGCGATAGTCTTGGCAGGGTCGAAGGGAACCGTCTTTTTTCCCTACAAAGAAAAAGGGCGAGGCCATTGGTGACTTTGATTCTCGAATGTATCCCTTTCGAAGGTTTTCTTGAATGAATTCCTTTTCGGCTTCAAGTTCTTTTGGTGTGAGCGGATATAGCTTGAAATCTCGCGGGGTGAAATCGTCTTTTAAGTCGATGGCTAAGTCCCATGGCCTAGACGGAGGAAATCGTTCTGAAGCTTTCTTCTCGAATACGCTTGCGTAGTCCCGATATACTTGCGGTAACATTTCTTCGAATGTGAGGGTTTTCTCTTGTTTATGATGTTCCTGTGCTAGTGCCATGGCCGGGTTGATCTTGGCTCTGATCCATACGTTTGCTGTGGGGGCGAACATAGTTCCATTCGGTGCCCGGTGAATGCATCCAATTGTTGGCCCTGGTCTTGTATGTGGGTATGTTTCATGGTTGTCTTCTCTAGTTATTGGTGTTCCTGGCTTGAGCATGTCTCCGTGGTGTTCGATTGAGTGCGGCTTCAGGAGTGCGTCTTGTTCATTGCGTAAATATGCCAGTAACAAGTCTTCTTCTTCTACTGGTTCCGGTGTTAATTTTGGGTCCAGCGGATTTGTGTCTTCATATATGTCTGATCTTGTAGAAGTGGTGTCTTCGGGGGTCGTTTCTTCTTTCTCAAGTGTTTCCTTCTTGTTGCTTATAGACGGTAGGTCCCTTCCGGTGAACGGACATTTGTCCGGGAACCATGCTGCTCGAAGGTATTCCATAATAGTTCTGTTGACTTTTGTAGGGTCGATGTCGAGGGTTCCTTTGGTGAAGTCGATATGGGCGTTGACTCGTTGTAACCATGGTAGGCCCAGGATGATTGGTTCTTTTCCTAGTGACGTTACTAGGAGTCGGACAATATGTCTGTGTTGTCCGGCTTCAATTTCGGTGACGACGCATTTGGTGATGTCGCCTGCTTTGTTCCGTGTTCCATCGGCGTTGTATACTCGGATCGGTGTTGTGAGCCTGGTTAATGGTAGCTGTTGTGTTCTTGCAAATCGATAGTCGACGAATTGTTCTCCAGCTCCAGTGTCTATAAGCGCTTTTGTTTCGACGGTTCGATCTCCATGAATAGTTATCGGTATCCTCATAGATCGTTGGGATGTCTGGGCTGTTATTACATGGTATATCTTATTATGCGGTCGTGACGTCGAGGCACGCCGGTTTCTCAAAAACCCTCTCCGGAGAAGGCTGAGATGATGTTCTTTGCATCGTCGTTGTCTTCCATGCCTTTGAGTGCAAGGCGGATTCTTGCTGCCATGAGTTGCTTCGAGGAAGAGGAAGTCTGTTGTGGTTCTTCGTTGCTCTCGGGTTGAGTTTCTTCTTCAACTTCGGTAATTCGTGCGCGAGTGTTTCTTTCCCTATTATTGTTCTTCTTGTTTGGGCACTGCCTTGATAGGTGTCCCACTTGATGGCATGTGAAGCATCTTCCTTCTCGATAGTGACGGGTTCGTTCTTCGGCCGTCATGGCATCAATGTCCATGGCGTCAGGGTCTCTTTCCTTCTGGGATGATCGGTACGGCTTGTAGGCTGGTTTGGACTGTGTGTTCCTTCCATTGTACGTTCTCCCGATGCGCCACTGTTGTTCTAGTCGGGCTGCGGTTTGGTAGAGTTCCGTAGGTCTGGTTGGCATAGTTGAGAGGTTGAACATCTTCTCCCGGAGGGGTCGGTTGAGTCCTCCATAAAAGAAGTCGGCTATGACGTCGAACTCGGCAATCCCGCATCGAGCAATAATGGATTTGAATTCTGTGATGTATTCGTCCACGGGCTTCTTTCCTTGATTGAGGGTCCTGAGCAGTACGCGGGCACTGGCTTGGTCGTCGACGTCGTCGAATGAGTCTCGGATTGCTGCTTTGAATTCTGCCCATGTGCCATAGGACACTTCTCGTGCTTGATCGAGGGCTTGCTTTTCGCAATCTTCAATGAACATGCGGGACCATTTCCCGGCATTTCCTTTGTTCATCAACATAAGGCAAAAGATGATCTTCTTCTTGTCGGTGTCATATTTCGTTTCGTTCATCGTGAGATAGAGGGTGCATTTCTGCAGCCATTCAATGGCTTCCCCTCTCTTGCCGGAGAATTCTGGTGGCATCTTCAGCTTCAATTCTTCTTCGGGTTGGTTGCGTTCAGCCATGGCTGGTTCTGGTGATGGGGGTCTTGATGGTTCTTCTGGTTCTTCGGGTTCCTGAGGTGCTTCCTCTCTGTCAGGCTGTCGTGTTGGTTCTTCTTCGCTTTCAGGCTGTCTTGCCGGTTCTTCACTTTTGGGCTGTCTTGCCGGTTCTTCGCTTTCAGGCTGTCGTGCCGTTTCTTCGCTTTTGGGCTGTCTTGCCGGTTCTTCGCTTTCAGGCTGTCGTGCCGGTTCTTCGCTTTCAGGCTGTCGTGCCGGTTCTTCGCTTTCAGGCTGTCGTGCCGGTTCTTCTGCGCTCTCGGGCTGTCGTGCCGGTTCTTCTTCGTTGTCGCTTTCACTGAGTTCGTGGGCCGGCTCGCGTGGAGTAGTAGCAAGTTGTGCAATACGCGCTAGGGGTGTTGGGACTGGGGTAACCCGTTTGATTTCCGGGAGTGGTTGCTTGGTGATTCTTTCGTAGGCTTCCTTGTATCCTGGTAGGCTACGGATTTGCTCCGGGGTTATGTCTTCTTCAGGGTAGTCCCAGTTCTTGCCCTTAGGGATTACTAGCGCGTTTTCGTAGTATACTAGTCCGGTGGAGGGGTCGAAGGTGACGTCTGGGTACGGGGTTGGTTCCGTGATGGTTCGTTCTTCAGCCCACCGATTTTTCAGGTGGGTTTGAGGTCGGTTTCGATGTTAAGCAGAGTGTCTGGATCGTTCAATGGATCGACGTGGTGTGCGAGCTCGACCTAATGTTACGATGATGCCTATGATGGTCACAGTCCGTGACGAGGTCGCTAGGGATCAGGGCTTTAGGCGAGGGCAATCGAGGGTTCGAGCGATGTAGGCAATAGATAACCAGGTCGAGCTGAGGTATCTCGCAGAGATACCTCGCGTTTATATACATGGAGGAAACCGGTCATGTGAGAGTCCAGTATTACTACGTAGAGTAAGAGCTGTAGTACAGGTAATGAAGGTAACGTAATGGTGGCGGTGCTGATGAAGCACTGTGGCAGTGCTGACGAAGCGTAGTGGCGGTGCTAACGAAGCACAGTGGCAGTGCTGACGAAGCACTAGCAGTACTGACGTGGCAGTGCTGACAGCGTGAGAGTAAAGTACAACATTCGTGGGAGCCAGTAGCGGGATGACGTCATGCTACCGGGTGAACAACGGGTCGAGGAAGAGTGACAGAAAAGGAAAAAGAGAAAAGATACTGTTCTACCGTTAGGATCGTCGTAACAGATACCAGATAGCGAGTACGGCATTCGCTTATGGCCGGGTGTTTCGACGGCAAACGAGTGGTGCATGGACTTTGTGCACTTGAAGACCAAGCAGGCGAAGAATAAGCCCTTCCCTTTCGAGCTGTGGGCAATGCCACAACCGGTGGCTCACGCCAATGCCCCTTGGTTACCTGAAGAGATGCACCAACGTTTCTCGCTAGAATACGGATGTGGTTTGAAGGATGTTCCCGAGGGTAAGGAGAAGTTTGTCTTGCGCGATGGTCAAACCTGCGTGCTCGTCCGTCCCGGTTTTCATTACGATGTGCAGTTCACAGTACCGAATCGGCGCTCGTCTATACAGACCGTGAAAAAGATGCATTTACTTCAATTCTGATATGTATTACCGGTTCCATGTCTAGCCAAACTCAAGTTGTATGATGTAGGAAGGTTGATCGAACTGGCAACGAGTTGCATGGCGGCGTGCATTTAACTTCAGTCCTCCCGACGTCGAAGTTGGCATCACTGAGCGCTGAGACTCAGCGGGCAGTCGGACCGGTGATGTGTGATAGGCGCTCGTCGGAACAAACAAAGGACGTACCGCGTGCGGGCGCTTGACCCGCCATTCATCTTAGCCTCCCATTGTCACCTCGTCGCACCCTCTCGCACCCTGCGGTCTGCTCTGCAACGTCGACAGCACATCAAAGTCATCTCCTCATTATCCTCGCTCATGGCTCCATCTCGCCAGCAGTTCTCAAGTTCCTGTAAGGTAGTGTAGTACATCCAGTCGCCCGCCTACCCGTCCGCGGCATTGACTCCCTCACAGGTCGCGAAGCGACACCAGCCCTACAGCGCCACCAAGAAAAACAGGAAGTGCCATACGACCAAAACCTCTTCTTCAATTAATGGTCATCTTCCACTATCCCCTCGTGAAACCAAACGCGACGTATTTCGCGAGGTTGTCCAGAGGGCCTATCCGTATTACACACCACGAGACGACTTCGAGATCCTGGTCCTTAGCTCTGGGGGCTACAATGGCCCACCCTCTGGGATAGTCAAGTACATCGACGGAGCTTTGGTGGACTTCAACAGTCGCGAGGACGCGGTACGAGAAGCTGCGACAGTGCTCAATGAGAAGGCTAACATCACGGGGGTATGTCCGTCTTTCTGTTCGTCATCCGGGTGATTGCTGATGACTTCATCAGCTGAAACCACGCCCCGGAGACCCCGGTGTCTTCATCCGACCAATCCCCCGAAGCAAATACTCCATCCGTCTGTTTCCGGGTTCAATCACCGCTAGCGAATATTGCCTCGACTTCATCTCGACAACTACTGGGGATCCCGTAAACTCTCCGTTCCAGCACCAGCTCATCGCTGGACCGGGTCCGATGGTACCACTCGGGACAGCGCCCAAGGTCAAGCTGCGTCCTCTTGATTGCGCCTTCGGCATCCGGGAAGAACACATTCCACCAGGAGAAGAGAAGTTCCTTCTTCGAGACGGTCAAACCTGTATCTTGCGCCGTCCCGGACACCGCGACGTGCGGTTCACGGTTCCGATGCGGAAACGTCCTGAGTCATCTCAGCCGGAGGACGTTGACGTCCTCGATTTCCCTGAATGGGCTTGATGAGTTGGACATCCATACGTAGTAGTGGTCGCGCTCTTGCTTTCCACGTTGCTCTCCCCTTCTCCGCACCCCACTTTGCACTCTATCCCCGGATCCCGATTTAGGCCCTGCACGCGTTGTTGTATACCCCGGAATTTCCTGTGTCGTAGTCGAGGTTGCAGACTCATTTATTGTTATAGTTATTCCTGACAATGTACTATTGCCCAGCGCGCAAGGCGCCAGAGCTTTCCAGCCGTTCAAGGGAGCTGTGCGACAGGCAAAGGTATTCCAAGCGTTTCGCCGAGTCTTGGATATCTCCGGCTGTACGTGCCGCTAGGGCTTGGGTTCAAATTTCAAACGTTGAATGGGCCCCAACAGAGATTGGGCTCAACGCTTGAGCGCCGAGCTTGAAGTTACACTTCTACCTCCACGATCGCCCATGGCCCCTTCCCGTCAGCTGGCGTCGGGCTCTCAAAAGGTAGTACGCATGTTTGCCCAGTGATGGGCCCGCAAATTAACTCCATTACAGGTGGCTAAATGCCAGAGTAAGCCGTACAGCAACACTAGACGCCGCAAGAAAGATGCAATAGCCCATAACTCCGTGCCAACTAATGTCAATCCAACTGCCCCATTCCCACCTCGCGAAACCACTCGCGATGTCATGCGCGAAGCTGTTCGAAGCGCCTTCCCACACTACATTCCAAGAGACGACTTCGACATCCTCGTACTCAGCTCTGGAGACTATGCCGGTCCTCCGTCGGAGATATCTAAGTTCATAGATAGACAACTCAGGGCACAGTTCAACAGCCGTGAGGATGCGTTGCGGGAGGCTGCAGAAATTCTAGACGAGAAGGCGGATTTCACCGGGGTATGATTGCCTTTCCTGTTCGTGAGTGATGCCGACCAAGACTGATGTCTTTGTCAGCTTAAACCACGTCCTGGAGACCCCGGTGTGTTCATCCAACCCATTCCCAAGAGTAGATTCTCCGTTCGTCTATTCCCGGGCTCAGTCGCGGCAAGCGAGTACTGCCTCGACTTCGTCGTAACGGCTACCGGACAACCCGTCAACTCTCCGTTCGAGTTCCAGCTCATTGCTGGCCCGGGGCCCATGGTACCGCTCGGGACAGCGCCCAAGGTAACACTACGTCCGCTCGAGTGCGCTTTCGGCATCCGCGAGGACCAGATTCCGCCTGGTGAAGAGAAGTTCCTCCTCCGCGATGGCCAAATCTGCACGTTGCGCCGTCCGGGACACCGGGACGTACGATTCAAGGTACCAATGCGGAAACGCCCGGAGCCTGTGGAGGATGTTGACTTCCTCGAATTCCCCGATTGGGTATGACAATCCAGTCGTCCCGACGTCGTAACGGTTTCACGCTGCCCCCCCTCCCTGCATTATCCTTTTACTTCGTCGCTCCCGCGTGCCCTTATCTACAACGATTTTCGCTCTGACCCCCCTGCACGCGTCGTATATATCTCGGGATTCTCTGTACCATAACCGCATTGTATACCCATACGTTGCTAGTATTTGTTGACCGTTGACGGGGCTCTGCACCATCACGCAACGCCTCCGCAGCTACATATTGACCTTTGTAATGTGAGTTGCGCGAATGAATGTAGCAGCGCGTGGGTTAGGGGTTGTCAAGGCCTAATGGGCCATGTATGACAGTGTTTGCGTTAGAGTTTGACTGGACCACATCTACTACTCATGGCTCATCTCATCTGCCTCAGATAGCCAAGCGGCCCAATGATACAAAAACCGGGAGTACGCGAACATCCCTATGCGTTGAAATTCGAGTACAAGCTCCCGTTCAACCTCCAAGGCTTTTGCATTACCCTCATGTAGGCCCCGTTGTACTCGATTTGTCTCGATGTCATCGAAAGGAGATTCTCCTAATGCCCACTGGAATGCGCGCCGTTTGGGATAGCGCAAGACAGGATACAACCAGGTGACGAGAGGTATCTCCTCCAGTAAGGACAGAACTTCATACTACAGCGCCCCGAACATCGGGACGTGCGTTTTACGGTGCCCATTCGCCACCCACCTCCTTTGCCGGCCATCTCGGATGAAGCCGCCATCCTTCAGTTTCGCACATATGTACAACACTCTTCTCACCGGAAGTAGGGTAGCAAGTATTGCCACGCAGCAGTCGGGTTTTCGCTTGTGGTGGCTAAAATCTCGGAAGCGCCCGAAATGTGGTCAGCCGAGTCTCCCAGCCACCCGTAATCAGCGCTTTGCATCTTGGACTTGTACGTCCACCTTCCAGACACAGTTAAAAATACGGACTTGCCATGTCTACTTCTGCGGCAGCACCACCCAAAGTGACAACGAAGAAGGTATGATGTACATTCCGAGTTATCTGCATCCATACCGACGCAGAGTATACCAGACCGTCAAGCGGCACTCCCCATACGACTCTACAGCCTGAGAAAGGACAGCGGACTCGTCCACGATGAATTCTCTGAACGCAAATGAAATACCCTGATTCCGCTCCGCCCCTGGCATCCTCGTCCACAACTCAATCAACGCCTAGGCCAAATCGCGTTCGCCCTTCCGTCCGCACCATTTGCCTCGAAACGATTCACAAACGATACCCGTACTACACCCCAAGGAATGACTGGGAAATCCTGCTCTTGAGTAGTGGTCCCTATGAAGGCGACCCCTCTGGAATGCATGAGTTCATCGATGGGGTCCTGACCCACGAGATGACTGTGCTTCGGGCGATATGGACAAGTCGCTTGCGCAGTCGAAGAAAATGTTGGATGGCGAGGCCGATTCCACCGGAGGGCGTCCGCCTCCCTCTCCTCGGTACTCATGATGTGTTGACGCCACTTTTTCCAGCGCAAGCCGCGCTCTGGAGAGCCCGACGTCTTCGTACAGTCCATCCCGAAGAGCAAGTAATCCATCCGACTCTTCCCCGGCTCGGAGAAATACAAGGAGTACTGCCTCGACTTTATGTGCACCGAAACGGGTGAGGCGGTCAATTCGCCTTTTCAGTTCGACCTCTTCTGCGTGGCCAGCTTGCAGTCGCCCTCGCCTACCGGGCGCATCGCGTGCATGCACCCGCGTTTGGGTACTCTGAAGACGAGATCCGCCCCGGAGAGGAGAAGTTCGTGCTCAACGAGGGGCGCACCTACGTCCTGCGCCGATGAGGGCACCGTGTCGTGCGCTTTACCGTCCCCATTCGTCAGCGGGAGAAGCCCATGCCGCCACCTGTTGATGCCGACGTCCTCCAATTCCCGCAGTATATCTGACCACCGACGATGTTCCCTCTCTGTCGCATGTTTCCCTTGCTTCGCTTATACCCGGACGTGTGTCTGTAGTATACTTATTGGCTAGACTTGGAATGCTGGATTATGCTGTGTACATTACATCACCCTCGAGTGCAAAGTGTTTGACTGTGGTCAACACTCACGTCAGGCGAAGTGCTGACTTCTTAGGTTTACCCTTTCATCCTGTCTGCAACACCATCAGCTTCCGGCTGTAACGTTCGGTGAGAGCGTGATATATTCGAGTCTCTGATCTGCCTGACCAAGCACACGTATGTAACATCGTCGCAGTCGTAGGATATCGCACAAAAAGCTATGTATCTGTCAAAAGTGGGTAGTCCAAGCCCAAGGCCCAATCGGCCACCTTGGCGAGGGTGTCTTCGCCGCCAATCGCCCCGCCTCGTGAGCTAACGACCATATGAGCTGCAGCAAGGGGCTCGACAGCTCTCCGCCCTCGCCTTCGCCGACAATGTTCACGCAACGCCGGCTATAAGCTACGCACTTGAGCGTATCGCGGCCCTACTTGATGCCGAGCAACGTCTCGGCAGGCGTGACGGCGGTGAGCACGATCATGCCGCTCCCATCCTCCTTGGGGTACATAACGCGCGTCTAATAACTCGTAGTCAGCAACCTCGTCGCGTTGAAGCCGTCACGGACGTACCGTATGGTTTCCATTGGCATCTGGCGGTACACCCCATCTACGATGCTCCTGCGCCATTGCGAGGAGCAGGGCGACGTCGGTCACGGCAATGTGGTCATCGTCCTGGATCTCCTCGCCTTTTTCCAGAGAGCCGCTCGAAGACCGCCAGTAGAGGAGCCGTGCGCGCTGCGAGCGCCTGTACGGCTCGTCGAGGTAGAACAGGACGGGCGCGATGCCGCTCCCCGAGAAGCCATGCTTCGTGTCGATGAGCACCCGGAGGTCGCCCAGTGTCAGGTAAGCCTTCGCGCGGCTGTACACGTACACGCTTTGCGCATCCGCCATTGCGGCGAACGCTTGCACAACGAGCCGGGCGAGGGGCTCCCGCGGAACCTTGCGTCCGCGCCGGACGTCATCCGCGATGCATGCGTATGTCTCGCGCAGCATCGCGGGCATCTCGGGAAGCACAGGCGTCTGCGCGGGCGCGGGGGTCGGCGGGAGGGTGCGGGGGACGCCCATCCACTGGAGCGCCTCGGCCGGCCAGGCGACGGGGTGGATGACGATGCGGTTGAACATCTGGACGGGGTTCGGGACGTACGCGGCTGACGGCGGCGCAGGCTTGGTCCGCGCCTTCCGCGAGACTTTGCGGACGCGGACGGCGGTGCAGTACGCGACAACGGGCGTCGCGGGCGCAGCGGGGCGGGGGAGCTGGGGCGCCTGGGTGCCCATGGTGCGAGATTCGTGATTTGGCGGTGCAGGTCGGGTTCTGAGAGACTTATGAGCAGCGGGGTGCGGGTGTGGAAGCAGCCGGCATCCGGTGACGCGCAGGCCCGATTGTAGACTGGCGCATCGCGGAAGACCGTTTCTGGCAGTTGACCGTCGGGATAGCACGTTCGGATCGAGTGTGGTTCCGCGACAGGATCCGTGCGCACGGCCTCCATGGCGGCTGGTATAGAACTCGTTTACGATCAATGTGAGGATTTCCAGCCACAGCAGTGTTCTTGTCCGCCATGTCGCGTCCGAGTTCGGTTCTGCCCCGTCGCACGTTTGCACAACCCTGTGTAGAAGATATGTCTTGCCATCCGGCCTATGTGGTGATTCACAGATCGACTTTACGACTATTCAGGTTGTATCGCCAGCAAGCTGTTAAGCAACTCAGTCAAACAGACTGTTCAGATAGTTGATGTCAGCCGCGTTCTTGCCGCTCAGAAATTGCCTTACTGTACGAGAGACGATGCAGCATGATATATTCGAGCAACACGTACTTACTCGCGAATACCTAATCCAAACTCAAGACCACTGGCATCTTGTAGACATCGTAGGTCATTGTCAAGTCATGACTCGATCACGTGTCCGTACGCGCGACCCTTAATGCGAAGTGCCTTCGCGTGGGAAGTGCTTTCACTCCTTCCACTCTCCCCGCCCTCCGGACGACGTTGGTCATCTTGCCACCACAGCGCAAGCGGAGCCCGGGAGATCCGAACGTCTTCATCCAGGCGATCCCCAAGAGCGAGTACTCCATCCGCCTTTTCCCCGGCGCCGCGGCGGACGCGCATTACTGTCTCGACTTCGTCCGGAACGACTCAGGAGAACCCGCCAACTCGCCCTTCTCGTTCAGCCTCTTCGGCGTTCCCGACCCGCATGCTCCTGTCGTGTCGGGCCCTGTCGTGGGGGTACAGCCGCTCGACCGCTCGTTCGGGATAGCGCAAGACAAGATTGGTCCCGGGAAGGAGAAGTTCGTCCTCCAGCGTCCTGGCTATCGCGACGTGAGGTTTACCGTGCCCATTTGACGCCGTCTGAAGCCAACGTTCCAACCCGTGGATGCCGACTTTCTCAAGTTTCCACAGTACGTTGATTGAGTGAGCAAGACGACCATCAACATTGCCTGTACGATGTCAACGCACCGCTGCTGATCTGATGTCTCTCTATCGTCGCGCTCATCACAATTGTATGCCTAGTGTTAGTACGCCTGTTACTGTTGACTGATGGCGTCGATGGTTGACCCTGAATTATGCAGTCGGGTCATCAGGCTCTGTAACACATGGCGACGCACAGCGGCTCTGGGTAATACTTCTTGAAATTCAAGCACGGAGGGTACAATCAACTGACTGCAGAGATACTTCTGTACTGTACATCGCTACGTGGACTCTGATATAGAACATGGGACGGACGGACTCGGATAGGGTGGGAAGAGATTGAAAAGAAATTGGGAGGAAACGTAAGCGTCGAGTCTACACGGGGTTCGCGCGACGGCAGTTTTGGACCTGCGTTTTAAATGTGACTTCGTCAAAGACGAAGTGCTTGCCATCCACCTTCCTCAGAATGGGAGGAGGAGCTTCCTCATGATCCTTCCTCTTCGCGTGCTTGTGGTAGTGGAGACGAATAAAGTTGTTGTTCATTCGGACGCGCATATTGACACGGTGGTGCCACGCAATGCGGTGAGCCACAATCCCGTGGAATCCGGCGATGACATAGGCTCCACCAAGCCCAGGCGCCGGTGCCAGGGGGAGGGGATTCGGGAGGTTTGGATTCTGCGTCACCGCTTGCGTGATGTCCCTACCGAGGTCGATAACGAAGAGGATGGCTTGTGTGTCGTTGTTGTCGGGGATCCAACGGCCGGGATGTCCGGGATGTGGGGCGATGGCATTCTGCACGAGAGCGGCGGATACCCCCCACCCTACAGAGGCAACTGCGATCCTGCCGACCAAACCTGCGGTGGTCCAGATGTTTTGCAGATAGATGTCGGCCGAGATCTGCTTCTCGTACGCGCTCGCGGTCGCTCCGATGAAGCGTCCGCCACGAGGGAGGACGATAGGGTCACCGGGCTGGGGGGCGGCCATGATGTCTGTTGTGCAATATGCTGCGGGCATGTCTGTCAGTCCGCCATACCAGACGAGAGACCGGAGATGCCGCAACGTACCTTCTGGGATTTCAGGGGGGCAACTGTTGACTCAATTTGCTAGGCGCGAACTCCTGCATCAACCAACGTCATTCACTCAGATACTCACCATCGGATGGGGTTGGACTTACGCTGAGGGAGCGAGGCCTATGTGCGTGGGGAGAGCGATGGGGATAGGGATGGGGGGCCTGCTGAGGATACAACTTGGACTCCCAGGGGGCTTTATACTGGATCTTCCAGTGACAGAAACATAAACTCCGGACGTCCGGACCTGTGACATGCGCGGTGCACGTTGGTTTGCCATGTGTAGGGAGAACAATCAGTGAACAGTAGAGGAACAATGCACGGATAGAGTTTGAGACTCCGAGTGCAGAAGCCATGCCGTCCAGTCCGCAGTGTATTACTCATGATGGCGGTCTGGGATCTCTGGCTGTCAGAAGTGGCCTCCAGAGGTCGACCTAGAGAGCTACGCAGCGGTCTGGGGGCCGCCTGGTACTCACTGAGACGGATGACTCTGAACAGCAACGCAAAGCTCCGACGATTAGCCAAGCCATGCATCCCGCGTGCTGGCGGCAGAGCAGCGATAGACAAGCGCAAATCCTTCATCCAAACATATCCAACTCTCATGCAGAGCGCATCTTGCATTCAATGGCATGACCCAACTAGTTAATCGTCCCCCGACGCAATGGAATCCATTGTGCGTTGAACTTGCAGGACAATGGCAGAAGAACAATGGCGCCTGCATTCGTTGATCAATGGTGCAGACGGAGACGGGCTTGTTCATCCTGATTGAGTCGTCTCATGTCGCGCACTGCGTATATAACACCCGCTGCCCAGACCACGTATATCGCGCGGCACCCACCAGCAACTGTACATTCTCTACGCATGTCTTTCAACACGCAGTCCACTGGCAAGGTACGTCCTATGAACCCGGCGAAACTTGTTGACGTCTTGATGCTAATTATTGATCTCACGACTGTGCCTAGTTGCTAAAGAAGAGGTTGCGTACGTCGAGCTCCGAGGCTACCGTCGACTCACCTGGTGGTATCCGCCCAGCCGACACAGTGGTCCCTAATGAATCCGGGGGTCTTCAAACTCCACCGCCTTCGTCCCCAGCGAGACTACCGGCCGCACTGCACTCACCACCCTCTCCTCCACTCGCCATGCAAGACCAGCTCACCTTGCGGGACGTCTTTGGCATCTGCATCGAGAAGGGACACCCCGATCTCGACCGTGTTAACCTGAACGACTGGGAGATCATGGAGCTTTCGGGCGGGGGGTACAGGGGTGTGACTCCATCAGAGATCGCACGGCGGTTGAAGGTCAAATTCGACTACGTCGTACAAAGGTGCGGGACCTCGCCCGCTCAAGTTGTAGACGAGGCAAGGCGTACGTTAGACCGGGTTGCGGACGTGACCGGGGTGAGTCCTGCAAAATCCTACTGCCAACGAGGCTAGATCAACTGACATGCGACAACAAAGCTCAAGCCATTGCCGTCGCATACTCGGTATGTTCGGATCCGCCCCATTGCGGACAGCGACTACTCGATGCGCCTTTGGCCTGGTTCAATCACGGGTTCCGAGTGGTGTTTGGACTTCGTCCATTCGAAGACGCTCGAGCCAAAGAACGCACCGTTCATCTTCGAGCTGTGGGCTGTGGCGGTTGGAGACCCTATCGCCATTAACACTGCTCCGTGGCTTCCGTTGGACGTAGTCGGAGAACGGTTGAAGTCCCTTGAACACGGCTTCGGGATGAAGCCGGAGCAGATCCCCGAAGGAGAAGAGAAGTTTGTTCTGAGGGACGGACAGACATGCATGCTGAAGCGACCGGGGCGACGCGCAATACGTTTCACGGTACCTAACCGGTTCCCTGTCGCCCCTACAGAGCCTGATGATGTCGAAGTCGTTACTTTCTAATGGTAGACCTGGATTTGACTGGAATTGCTGACCTCTAAAAGTTGCGAATACGTGGAACATGGTTTCGAATGACAACACAGTATTCCGTCTGTACTGGGGTGTCGGAGACTGAGAAAAATGGACAGACGCCGGACGGCGGGCGTCGGCAAGCACGTGGGTGGGATGCGCGATCAGCGCAGGTTGAAAAGCAGAGCAAACACGGTGGGCCATTTAAGTTAAGTGGCGCGACCCGAGTAAAGTGACCGGGGTCTTACTTGAACCAATCCGGTGCCACGTGGCAATGGGGCATCACTCGAGATTGCACTTGAGGCTTGAGCTTGAACGTCGACCTCGCTCGTGTCCTTCCAACCGTCCAACCTCCCTACTGGACCTCTTCCGATCTTGGTTGACTACATACCGCGGCATACCTTGGTGGCCATGCCTGCAGCTTCGATGGCCCAGCGCAAGTCGACGCGCAAGGTACGTTGTCGTTGCTGGCATGTTCCCAAGCAATCTGCCAATGTAAGATGTACAGGTGGCACAGCGTCACCAGCCGTACTCAAGACGGCCCAAGTCGTACGTTGTCCCCCTAATGGACCCATCCTCACAAGCATCAAGTGCCACTCCACATACGGCCGGGTCTTCAACGTCTCCACCGGCAAGATCACGTCTCAGACCCATGCGCGACATCTTCCTCCAGCTTGTTCGCAAGACGTACCCGTATTACACGCCCAAGGATGACCTGGAGCTCATGTCTCTCAGCAGCGGACGCTACGAGGGTCCTCCATCCGGCATAGAGCAGTTTCTGAAGCAAGATCTCGCACGATTCCACGAACGTGGCTACGAAGCCTCGCTCGCAAAATCGAAGGAAGGCTTGGATAAGTTGATAGAAGCGACCGGGGTCTGTGTGCTCCCTGCTTCATGCTATTCGAGCGTCGGCACTGATAGCTCGTTCATCAGATCAAACCCAGCCCTGGCGATCCCAACGTCTTCGTCCAGCCTATCCCCGACAGCGAGTTCTCAGTTAGGCTCTTCCCAGGATGCACTGAAGCCAAAGAGTACTGTCTCGACTTCGTCCGGACGACTACCGGCGAGGCGGTCAACTCTCCCTTCCCCGAGTTCGCGCTGTTCTCTGCGCCGGGCCCGGACGCACCTATTGGATCAGGTCCCGTCGTATCCATATCACCGTTGGAGTGTGCGTTCGGTATGTCTCGCGACCAGATCCCTCCCGGAGAGGAGAAGTTCGTCGTGGCCGACGGCACGACCTGCGTCCTGCAAAGGCCTGGCCACAAGGATGTACGGTTCACAATCCCCATCCGGCGGCCGCGCAACCCGCCTCCCAAGCCTGTCATCGACGCACACGTCCTGGCATTTCCTCAGTATACCGAGTACGACTAGGCGACATCTCGGCTTCTGCTTGAAACCCGCTTTTCTGCACTGCTGACGTTGAAGTCTCATGTATTCTACACCATACCTTCTACATACCTTACGCACCATCTAGCGCAGCTACCGGTCGCCATACGCCGATGCCATCTCGAGGACGTGCGGCTCCGCCTCTTTTGCGTGTCCTGGGCCCGCCACTTCCCCTCCCTACGAGTACCGACCTGTCGGCTGAGCCCACACCGATATGCGACCTCGGGGATCCTGGTACCGCTCAGGACCGCCTTAACGTCCCTGTTCACCCTGCGCACGCTCGAGGACCTGCCAGTGCAGCTTGAATGCGAGGGCTGGACCCTCCTCGCCCTCGCGACGGGGCCCCCGTGGCTGCGCACGCTGCATATCGTCCACCTGTGGGTGGACGAGGTCCACGCGGACAACTTCGAAGCAGGCGCGCTCGCTGTCGACTGGGTGTTCCCCGGCTTCGACGCAGGCGCGCTCGCTGTCGACTGGGTGTTCCCCGGCTTCGACGCGCCGTCTTCCCGGTCCATTCCCCATTACACGGAGGGCCAATTCGCCGACGGCGACTGGCGCCGGAAGAGCAAGGACGAGTGCTACGGGGCGTTGGAGGTGGACCGGCACGTGCGCACGGGCGCTGGGATGGCGCAGATTGTGAGCAAGCTCGCAGCCTCAGATACAAGTGGCGCGCCGTCCTCTGTGGCCTGGCGCAGGCTGGTGGAGGGGTTTTCGTCGTCACGCACGCCCAAACATGATTGTCGCAGGTTGATATGCTCACTACGGTGGAACTCGTCCTATGCACATGCCGCGCCTTGTCCTACCGTTACATAGCGGCCTTTCGATTCATGTTTGTCTTGAACGACTGACGAGCTGAGGTCCGCGCTGCTCCCAAGCATGGCGTATTGGCGCATTCGATCTAGTACAAGGATTTGATACCATCTGCACCCAACTCGCTGCGATACACTCAAACTCAATGCAACCGTATGTAGGACACGCCTCCATGTATCGATCGTACAAACAAAAACTCTACGTCCGAGTCTCAAGATACGCACACCCCCGCAGCTCGTTACACCGCCCGGAGCCGCCTCGGTATTACATTAGTCTTTACCACGATACCAGTCCGCGGCCAGTCCTCGATGGCCATTCCAGAGCGTCGACAGATATAGATTCCGGACCCGATAGCTTTTGTGCAGGCCCACGCGATGCGACGCTCTACGCCGCCAGGTCGCGCGCGAAGTGGAAGAAGTCCACGGACGACGCGTTCACGCCGTACTTGTAGATCTGCACACAACCAGGCCGCGTGAGCACTGCGAACGAACGACCGCAAGGAGCCGGGGCACTCACGAAATGCGACGCGACCCAGCTCGAGAAGAGCGCGCGCTGGTACGTGACGGGCAGGCGCTCGAGGAGGGCGTCGAGCCCGACCTGGTCGACGAGCGTCTTGGGGATCGCGCGGACCATGACGCCGCGCTTGCTCGGCTCGTCGTCGAACAGGTCCGAGCCCTCGAGCTCCTCCTGGAGCTCGTTCAGCTTGCTCGAGAGCTCGTCCGAGATGATCGTGCGCGGCTTCGCGCCCTGCAGGCGCGCGTGCTCGCGCCAGATGCACGCGAACTCTGCCGCGGCGTTCTCGGTGATCTTCTGCTGGATGTCGCGCACGTAGCTCTCGTAGAACGCGGACGGCTTCCCGTCCTTGAACACCATCAGGTCGAGGTACTCCTCCGACGAGAGCCCGAGGCCGGCGAGGACCTCGAGCGAGGAGCTCGTCACGCCGCCCTTGTTGGCGCTCGAATCCTTGAAGAGGATGACCTTGCGCTTCTCGAGGTACAGCCGCGCTTGTTGCGTGAGGAAGAGGTTCGCGCCCTCGACGATGTACTTGAAGTGAGGCTTGCCCTCGGAATCGGCAAGAGCGGCCACGTTGGATATGTTGACTGCTTCAGGACTACGAGATGTCACCGCATCAGCGCACGCTCGACTAGAGAGCCAGGTGACCTTACCGTCCACCGCACGGCACGAAGAGGTCGGCCTTGAACCTGAGGTGAGCGCCATTCCGGAAGTCGGTCCCGTCCAGGACGACCTCTCCAGCTGCAAACTAAGGTAAGCCCCGCAAATCGAGTGTAGTCGAACACCGTGCCAGTACTCACAAGGCAGCTTTACATCCTGGTCCTCCACGCGGACGAGGTAGCCATCCTTGCTGAGCTTCGACGTATCGAAGAACCCTACCGGTTTCCGTAGCTTGGCCAAACGCACAAGCTCCTCACGGTTGATACCGTGGGGGTCGTGCAGGACTCCACTACCATCGATGATGGCGACCGTCTTGTCCGAGCTGAGCAAGATCTCGTCTGAAAGCATCGTCAGTCCTTCCGTCCTTCGCGTCCTGTCATGAGAATACGCACTCGACCCAAGATCACCATCTGCACAAAACGAGAGTCAGTCCGGCACGCCTCGATACCCGCTAAAAGACTACGTACCAGGACCGCCGGTCTGCACCTTGGTAATGTCCTTCTCCCGCAGACCGAGCTGCTTGTAGATACCCAGGACGTACTGACGCACGGACAAGGATGTCATGCCGTACACGTCGTGCGGGACACCGCCGAGCGTCTCCGCGCTCTTGCCGGTCGTGAACGACTTCCACCACGCGTCGGCCCCACGCGCACGGGCGTGCACTGCATGCTCATAAGCATCCTGCTCTAATCAAACAGAAGTTGCGCGTCGAAGATGTACGTACGTGCGGCCCAGTCCATGAGATCGGCGGTGCCCTCGT
Organism: Trametes elegans; assembly: GCA_022606155.1. NCBI lineage: Eukaryota > Fungi > Basidiomycota > Agaricomycetes > Polyporales > Polyporaceae > Trametes > Trametes elegans. The sequence goes on along the minus strand of JABYQO010000059.1, from coordinate 41,181 downwards.
CGGGCCCGAAGAAGAGCAGCTCCGGCTTGCCGTAGAGGTCGACCAGGCGCTCCTTGATGCCCGGCGTCTGGCCTGGGATGAGCAGGTCGATGATGGCCTATCCCATCCAGTCAGCTTGTGATCACCCAGAGAGACAGAGGCTGGAAGGTGGACGTACATCGACATACTTCTCAAAGCACAGCTTGGGGTTCGCGCCAAGTCTGCAGGTGGTGTCAGCCCGCGCATCACTTGTCTGTGCGGATCATGCACATACGAAGGAAGGATCGTGCCCTTGGCGCCTCCTTCGGGGATATCCTTGTTTTTCAAGGACTGCGTCGAGGCAAGACCGTAGTTCTCGTCGAAACTACATATCATCAATGATGGCCGTACCCAAGATAACCACAGGACTCACAGCTGACGCTGGTTTATGGAGTAGTTCCTATTGCCAAAAGTGCGTCAATACGGACAGTCATAGGTCGGAGGCAGACTGTACGTACTCCCTGTTCCTCGACATGACGATACGGATACCACCACGGGCGACATCCTTAAAGCGAATGTGAAACCCGCGGAACTCTCCACCTGCACACATGCACATCAGCGCCCGTCGCGCATACACTTGATGGTGTCACCAACCAATGACGAAGAACATGCCAAAAGGCTTCTTCGGGTACTCCACCTCGGGCAGGAAGCCGGGCGCAAGGCGGAACGAGAGCGCGACCTTCGTGGGCTGGTAGAAGTTCGTCTTCAGGACGTGCCTGTCCATATCACTTCAGCGATCGCCGCGGACAACGAAGATGGATCCGCTCACTTGTTGAAGATCAAGAAGCTCTCGAGCACCTGGAGCTCGTGCTTGTTCGTGACAGTGCGGCGGATCTTGTCGTAGAGCTCCGTGTCGCTGAGCGGCATCTGCGTGCGCAAGCGCTGGTACGAGAGAGTAGGCCTGTGCCAAGTATGAGCGCCCCCATCGCGCAGGGCAGCAGTCAACATGTCAGACACTCACATGAGCTGAGCAGCCTCATCGGTCTCAGGGTAGTGCGACATCGCGAAGTTGACGTAGAGCAAGTTGATCTACATGATCGTGTTAAACGCGTCACACACTGGACCAAAATCGCAACCCCGTACCAGCTCGGCATGAGAGTGAATGACTTGCGCGATACTCTCACGCGTGAAGGTCTCCTCCCTGAACCGGCGCTTGATGTCGTTGAGCACGCTCGCGTGCGTGGGGTTAGACTCGTCCAAGATGTTCTTGAGCGCGAGGTACGCTTGGCCGAGCCTGTTACAGAAGTGCTGCGCGAACACCCATCCAGAGTCTGTTCGCACACTGTGAGCTTCATCAAGAGAACGATGCGACAAGGCAACACGTACAAGCATACGTGGCTTCTTGCACAGCGTGGTCGCCACTCGGCCCTTTGCCGGCGTAGAAGAAGGGGTTGTCGGGCAAGCAGTAGAGTAGAGATGCCTCCTTCATGACTTGGAAGATTGAGTGCTCAATTGGGGGCGCGTTCGCGCCAGGAAGGGGGTTGAGGTACAAGGAGATGATCGTGATGCCGTTCGAGAATTGCTCTGCAAACGAATGACTCAGAGTCAGGTTGTGTAGACGAGTGGGCAGCTGAAAAGCACGGACCGACGTATTTCCTGGCAGAGTAGAGCGAGTAGAAGTGGTACAGGTTCGAAAGCGCGCTGAAGAACTTCTTCGTGCCGCCCATCTTGTACCCGATAACGAGCCGGCGTTCGCGTGAGCCCTCGACTTCGAAGACCTCCATGACAGGACCGAAACGTTGCTGAACGTTCCACATAACACGCTGGTAGATCTCGAGCGTGTTTTCGCTCGCTTTCTCCAAGAAGATGGGGTCGGACACAGTGCGAATGTCAGTTTTCCTGTGGACCAACGTGCGTGCAGTGTGAACATGCGTATCTGACAGAAAGAGGGTTACTCGTACCCATCGGTTCGTGTTGATGCTGGCGGGTTAGCAGGGAAGTTGCATTTCGTAACGAAGTAGCACCGGAGTTGTTGTGATGCAGTCGCAGAGATGCTCCCCTGTGACCGGTACGTCTCGAGCCGGAAAGCTTTCTCTGGTGTTGAGTTGTCGAGGAAAAGCTCGTCGATACGCGACTCGCACGTCGCACCTGGGCCCTCGGTCGAGGTCTTTCCTGGCGCGGTGGTGTGAATGAACGTCGCGCCATGCTCGTCGATCTTCTCGAGGTCGATGACAAGCTTTGTGGGGTCGTGCTTGGTGTATGCGAGCACTTTCGCGCCGAAAAGCGCGATGATATGGTCCGAGATGACCTCAACGGACTCTGACTGAAAATAGGTGTCGTCGATGCCGAGATGGGTGTAGAACCAGTTGACCTCGTTCGCGACCAATTCACGCGGGATAAATCCCTGGACGATAAGGTGGGTCAGTCAAAATTGAAATGCGAACGGACATCCGGATAGATCGGCGGGGGACCGCGCCCGTCGCCTCTCAATCCTGTGCGCGTTACGACGAGGCGGAGCGCCTGCAGGAGCCGTGTGTGTACACACAACCCCCTTTGCGTAGTGGACATGCGAGATAAGGCACGGTGAGCGGTGTGCAACGCGCAGACGCGCGGTAAAGCGCACGAATCACTGGCAAACCACCATCACGGAGACTCGCAGATAGTCTCCAGTGTATCCGCCACAACGATAGCCTATCTCGGGGCGCGTGTACCTTTACGTGAATGCGCGGCCGTGGCTCACCAAACGGGCAGCGTCGCAGCCACCGCAATTTGGCGGCGGGGTCTGGGCAGGAGGGGTGGCTCACCTTGGAAGCCACATTGGCCTGCACCTTGGCGCGCTGCTCCTCCTTGCCCTTGAAGACAGGAGTGGTGTATCCGGGCACATTCTTGAGACGGTTAATGCCCTCCGGGAGCTGCGCGGGCACGTGCAGGGTGCCGTTCGCGTCGCTCGAGGGCGTCGTGCTAGATGGGGTGGACATGGTCGCGTCGGCGATGGGGACCGCGCTGGCTGTATGCTACGAAAACAAGAACGAAAAAGACGTTGAACAGAGGGGATCGGAGGGCGATGGGAGACGGAGGGGGAGATGAGCGTGTGGGGGCATTATATATACGTCAGACCCAATTGCACTCCGGGGCGGTTTGGGGTTAAGCAATTCGGTCCAGATGTCAAACAAGCGCCCGTGCGTTTCGTGAACGGAGGCGTCCCAGCGCAGATCTCCCGCCCCGATGGCGACTGGCGCACGCATCGGCCGACGTCGACGCTGACCTGACGCTGCTCGCCGCGTAGCACAGCGTCGAGCGACTTGTCTTCATCGCCTCCCACGCCGTCCACGCCGCGACCGGTGCGCTCGCAGTCCTCCTCCGAGCACCCGGGCTCGTGCGTTTCTCGGTCATGCATTGGCCTGACCAAGAATACCCTCGCGATCATTGCAGCCTTCCTGCTGGAGGTCACTGGTCCAGAAGATCCGGTCGTGTCCGCCAATGCGCTCTCGGGTCTCCCTGACATACGTGGCCGCCCTCGGCCGGTCCGTGGCCGCTGCTCGCGCCCATCTCCCCATCGGCATCACGCGTCCCCCGCCGTGCAGCTTGTGACCCTGCGCGCCAGCCAGCCTGAGCCACACCGCGCGCGACAGGCTGCGCGGCGCCCCCACAGTGCCCCCGGATCCGCCTCCCAGGCGGATGTGTGCGCCCAGCCCACCCTGCGCTCGCAGGCGCGTGGCGGGCAGACACTCAGACAGCCTCTCCGCCCGCGGTCACCTGCAGCGCGCCATTCGCCCGGCTCGCGTACCGACCCTGCCGAGCGCATGCGGCGCGTTTCGTGCCCTGTCAGCTGCAGCCCGCCAGGGCCAGTGTGAACGTTTGAGCGCACGACGGCCGCGGGGCTCGAACGTGTGCGCTGCGTTGGGCGGACACGGGCACAATCTGCGCGCTGCTTCTCGCGTCGCGGCCGACAGCGCGCAGGTGGTTCGCGACGGCCAATCGGCTGTCGCGACCGCGCAGTCAGGCTCACCCTCGGGAGCAAGAAGGCGACGTCGCTTTTTACCATTCCATCGGAGCGTCTCCACCTATGGCACAGGTTGTGTGGGGACGCGGCTCGGGATGGTCGACACTCGGCTGGGACACGTCCTCGTTATGTAAACGCCATCGCCGTTCTTGCATTGGGGTTGAGGCCCATCGTATGGTGAGTTTGGTCGTCGCTGGCGTGCTACGAACGTGCAGGGTGCTGTTCTTGTCGCAATAGGCCTGTCGTGTAAGCCCGAGGTACGCGACCCACATAACTTGCGGATATCCCGGGCCTGACAGAACTGTCTTGACTGCATCGAGGACCGCCTCGACAGCGACAGTCCGCTTCGTCTTCGGCAACCTCGGATGAATCTCCTTATAGTCTCCGACAAGACGAAGGTTCCGTTGCAGGGGGTCCGAGTCGCATCCTCAACACCCTACGAAGGTCAACACAGACAGACAGAGGCTATAGCTAAACATACTCGGACCGTCACCCGCCCAAATATACATCCACCCCCACGGGCCCCGGAATCTAGGACCTACTGCGCTGATCCCGCTCCCTCCGCTTCCTTCTCCAGGGTACCGCTAGACGGGCTTCGGATAGGGTCTGTTCTCGTTAGGTAACAGGCACGTCTCTGTGTCGAACATGCGTCCCAGCACGGGTGAATCCCCCCGCTGGCGTGCTACAAACGTGGAACCTCACCGTGTTGGCGCCATAGCGGACGCACAATGCACTCTTGTGCGGCAGAGCGGTCGCGATGCTGTACATGGCCGTCGTTGTTGAGTCTGATCCTGCCGCGACCCTCACCGTGCCACCTGGCCCTAACTTGGCTGTCCCCGCACCCTCCGGTGCAGGGCCGCACGCTCCCCCTACGGAGAACATAAGCGTGCGGTCTACCCCAAGGCGGTGGATGTACGTGGTCGTTCCCGCGCCCCGCAGTTCGCCAGGGCCCACCGCTGTCCTACACACTGCCCGAAATACCTCCCAGCCCCCAACATATATAGACACGCGCGGCATCTATACACCGTCGCCCGGGAACGGCGCATGCATCCTCGCGCCGAACCTGGACGTCGTCCCTCGCCTCCCCATCCACGTATTCGGGAACAGCGTAATGCCGGTCGGGGCTACTCACCGTGGCCACCTGAGCGGCTGCGTGGCCTCATCCGACGCGACTCGCACCTCCGTTGGCGTGCTGCGGGCCTCACCCAAGGCTACATAACTGCCGCGCGAGAAGCATGAGAACACGTTCCTGCGCGCGTGCACGCGTGTACCCCCTCCACGATGCCACAGCGCCAGCTTGGGATGTCCGCTGGACAACGCTCGTGGCCGACTGCCACAGCGGCAGTGCACCACCACGTACGCGTGTGGTTCTCGCGGCAAGCCCTCGCGACGTCGACTTCACCGCGCTATCTGACAATGCGGCTGAACACGTCCGCGCGGGGGCGACGTTTCGTCGACATTAGTACTGCATATATGTACCCGTACGCCGTCGCGCAATGCGACGCGCTGCGGCACTACATCGACGCAGCAGAGCATACGTTCACAGCACTGAGCAAGCAGCAGCGAAGTACTGCACTACACAAGACACACACGATCCGCCCAGCAGCACTAGCCGCCATACATATTCTACAGATGCGTTTTACTTGACTTCTTCCCGATTATCCCGTAGCAAGTCCATCTCCCGCGCCGCGCACACGGCAGTGACGCTCAGTCGAGCTGCGCGAGCCCGTCCCGGACGTACTCCTCGAAGATCGCCTTGTAGTCCTTGTGCCAGCGCGAGAGCGCGGGGCGGCCCTCGGCGATGTCGCCCGCGGACCACATGATCCGGAGCTGGTCCACCTCCCGCCGCGTCTCGTTGTCCGGGCACAGGATGTAGAACTGCCCCTGGCGGACCTTGTCCAGCTAGAGGCGCAGTGGTGAGACACGCGTTTGATAGTGAGGGCTGAGTGACGACGCGACGACGCGGAACGTACCATGAAAAGCACCGTTTCTTGCGCGGACCACGCCCCCGCTGGCTTCTCCTTCCCAGCGCCCGCGCCCGTCATGCCGGTGAACGTCCAGCCGGGGCTGTACAGAAGATCAGCGCCTCCGTCCGAGCATCCGTCGCGGAAGGTTGCCACTTACATGAGCAAGTGCGCCGTGAGGTTCGAAGACGGCGTTTCCCGGAGCTCGTACGCCAAACTCTCCGTCAGGGACTTGACCGCGGCCTTAGTGGCGTTGTACGCTGGGTTGCCACTGTCCGAGCCAAGGTGAGCCAAGTCAGACGCGCGCTGCGAGAGAGATACGCGAGAGGACGCGGACGTACGGTGGGTTTGTGATGCCTTGCTTCGAGCCCGTGTTGATGATGACGGACGGGTTTTCTTGGTGGAGCATGAGAGGTACGAACGTGTGCTGGACGTTCAGAACGCTGCCGTGTGCGGCCATACGCGGATAAGGAAGAGGTCTGCCAAGCGAGACGCGAGACACACGCACCCAAACAGGTTCACATCAAACACCTTGCGCCAGTTTTCGATAGCCTCCCAGGAGGTGCCCTTGGGGGCGATGGCGGCATTGTTCATGAGGACGCCGACCTGGCATAGCAGACGAGAGTCGTGTGAGGTCACCACTGTTCAGCACGGCACAGCACACAGACACCCCAGAGCCGCATTGGGCGATAGAGCGAAGGCGGTACGGCGGGCGTGCGAGGGAGAGCGAGAAGCACGCTAGCTCACCTCGCCCCACGCCTCATACACCTTATCGCGCAGGCGTTCGACCTGGTCGAGCTTGCTCACGTCCGTCGGGACGGAGAGCAGGTTCGCCTCGCCGACGATCTTTGCGACCTCTGCCGCGGTCTCGCTGAGGCCCTGCTCGTTCACGTCTGCGATCGCGATCTTGAGCCCGATCCTGCGCGGAGTTGTGAGATCGGCGAGGATGGACGGATGGTGGATGGCGGTACGCACTTTGCGAGCTCTACCGCAGCAGCGCGTCCGATGCCGTTTGCCGCGCCGGTGATGACGGCGACGCGACCGGTATGAATGACGGGATGTACTTCGTCGTCCATGGGCGTGACTGGGTTTTCGCGTGCGAAGGAGGCACCTGGACGGAGAGGAGAAGGACGGCGCCTGCTTGTGGCGGAAGAGAGGTTGAAAGCCATATGGTATAAATACGGGACGGGCGTAGGAATGAGAGAGGAAGGCGACGGAAAGCGGTGGAAAGCGACAAGGTATATGTTTCGGCGCGGCTGTATTCGCTGCTACTTATATACACACCACCGTCGCTGCTCTCTTCCCTGATGACGTTAGGGGCGACTTCTCCTCCTCGAATCAGAGCGGTCCCCGGGGGCGCTGCGGCCAGTCCTGGTCGAGAACGCAGCGCATCCGGGTGCCTCCCTGTTCTTTCGCCTGAGTCTCTGAGACCTCGGTCCACATACTGCACAAGAGTGGGATATCTAAAGCATGATCAGAACCCCTAACTTCCCCTCATTCTGGTCTTTCAAACGACACATCGACATTCTTGTGTGATTGACGAATCAGAGGCCTCGCTTGCTAGTACCATGAATCTGAACCGACTCGAAGCACTCTGGTGTCTGGACGTACGACTTGCCTCGGTGTTGGTCTGCACGTTGTGAGATGTCTCAGGTTACATGGTTGCGTGCCAGACACGCAGCAGGTGCAGCCGACTTATCGTGGCAAGCGTTCCCAGAACGTGCATCCTGGTAATACACCGAATCGTGCATGCGGTAAGTCACGTACAAGCCACCTGATTGCACATTCCAAGCACACTGAAGCCCCAGGGATTTGATCAATGTGGTGCCCGGGCTCGTGTCGATGTTGCCGGTCTCTAGTTCCGAGCTTGCCTTGTGGCGGCCAGAACAACGTGTTGTAGACGAGACACGCCCCGCGCTTGCCCGGCGTGCTATGACCATCATGCCGCTGAGATTTATAGTAATCGGGGAGACATGTCTTTGCCGACCACCCCAGAAGTTCCCTCGTTATCGGAATGTGAGGGGGAGCGGCTTACGACATTTGCAGAGAACCGTGCCTGTCGTCGCAGCTTGCCTCATGCTAGTATCCCGCGTCCCACAGTAGAACTCACCCCCATGTCAAAGACTCACGAGGAAGCCGAGTATAGTGGTCCGGATCCCGCAACGCCACAACACGATGTTGTTATCCATAAAAGTCACGTCAATCCACGATACTCGTCTGTCAGAGGGACAAGTTCAAGAGGGAGTCATCGGTATGCGTTCGCTCTGTTCTCTAGCGGTTCCACTGACACTCTTTCCTTATAGCTGCTCGTCGCCGTCACCTTCGTATTTTCTATCATGGCCGTGACTGGTGGAGTATGTTCACAGCAGGATACAAGAAGACTTGGTGCAGACGGTGGCCGACGGCCGCACTGTTGACCGCATGCCTTTTCATCCTCTGCATCGCTGCGTTTTAGGCTCAACCAGCCTTCTCAATGCCATGGACACGAACCCTCGTCCTTGCTCTTATTCCGCAGCGTCGCCATGTGGTCCCTGAACGGATGTAAGCATCCTAACTCGGGCATGTGGTCTATTACCTCATCCCCTCAACCACACAAACTGCACAGATATAACGCAGCCGTCATACCAGAAGAGACCTCCGAGGTAGACTGTGCAGCCCCCATCGCCATCCTCGTCTCCGTCGGCGGCACGGGCTGTGTCTCCCTCGCCCCGACTCGTGCGCAACGGTCTACGTTCCGGCGCTCCTGCCAGGAAACGCACCTGGTGCTGCCTGTGGATCAGCGGCTGCTCGGCGTGCTCAGGTAGCAGGGCGTGCTGTCGTCGCGCGCATTCGAATCTCGTGCACCGTCGACGCGAAATGGCCGATACCTGCTTCTTCCATTTTCGTTCTGGGGTAGCCCAAACAGTCGACGCGTCCTGCATGGCAATCGCCTTCGCCCGGGGTGGCGCTGTGCCCGGCCAACGCATACCCGGACACGGACACCAGAGAACGCTGTTTGGCTCGCGGTAGGTCTTGCAGCGCTCTGTGGCCTGCTGATTCACTCCGCCACGGCGATCTACTAATTGCCCGCAGGGCTAGACAACCTCCCCCAGAGACCCGAGCCCGCCGTCTACGTAGACTGACATGTTGGTTGTCAGCGTTCTATCGTGCAGTGCGTCGGTGGTAGGTCTGAATACGTCTCACGCGGTATTGATCCCAACAAGTCGTCCCCAGGCTGCGAGTCCGTCCCAGTTGGCACTGTCGCGATCCTCCGGGTTTCCGTCGTCGTCGTCCTGCTCTGCAATTCCCTCTGGGCCAGACATGGTGGCCACCGTCATTTATATTCAATGAATGATACCGGCAAGTCGCGACCTGACGCTGGTTGTGCAGACCGCCCTCGTGCTTGTGGTGTTCGTTCCGCCGCACGTCGAAGGGAGGTCTCCGCGCGCAAGTGGCTTTCCGGCCGGCTGCCCTACACGGTCTTGGATCCCACGCACGTAGGGTATGCTGGGCTGTACGACTACTTGCGTAGGCGAGGTGCGAAGTGTATGATGTTTGCGGGAGGGTGTTGTCGATTTCAAAGCGCGACAAGTAGCTGACATGCTAAGAACGGAACGGAGTCAGGAAAAGAGACTCGGAGGTTCAAGCCACAGCCTAGACGGTCGCAGTCTAGTAATTGTACATACACACGATAGAGTCAATAGGAACATACGGTATATACACGACGGAGGCACAGTCGCTCAGTAGGTACATGATCAGTGTTCGGTCCGACAACGTCGTCGGCTTGCCAGTACACACTCCAAATCGTGACGAAAGTACAGTACAGCTTCCAGTGCTGAATACATACGCGTTAGAGCAGATCCAGAACAAAGACCCGGCAAAACTATTGCAAATCGACTAGCCTGATAGGAATTCCCTCTGCGACCTGCGAACACACTGCGTGGCGCCCTGTACAGTGGGAGCGCATCAGCAAGCCGCGAGGTCGTTTGTCTGCGATGGTTGGGTCTCACCTGCGGCGCAGCGAAGTGTATACCGCTAGCCGAGCTACACCAAACGAGCTCGCCGGCGGCTCATATCCTGACGCCTGGCCTGCTACAACATACGCATCGCCCAATAGAAGTCGAGACAGCACATTTTACGCGAGAGCGCGATCTCTTTACTACCAGGACCGCCTTTAGGAAGGATCGAGTGGTAGTCAATCCCCTAGCCTTGGAGCCGCCAATCGGAGGAAAGAAACGATCGACGATGAACGCGCTGAGCATGCGGTCTGGCGCGCGAACCTCCTGCACGATATCCAGCCCGACGAGCTGGTGGTCGAGGATGGGGTAGTCGAGGGTATCCGAGAAGTCCTTCAGGGACTGTATGTCCAGCCAGCCGAGGACGAGCGTGCGCAACTCGGGGCACTTGGTGGCGAGTGAGAAGAGGAACGCCGGGCCGGGCGCATCTGGCGGTGTAACCACCGGCACCAGATCGCTGTCGAATCGGGTGTGGGACATGATACACAAATGCTCGAGGTTGGGTCATGCTTCGGACATAGTGATCATATCTGGATCGCCGAAAGTGAGCTGTGTCTCTGTCCAGGAATCACCTATGGAGAGGAACTGTTCCGGCCCGTATAAGGCGAGGAACGGCTTGAAAAACGTGACGGAGGGGTCGAAGGGGCTCGACGATCGCATCCTCGCCGTGTACTTCCCCAGAGATTGTGTTCAGGAAGGGGAAGAAGCATGCCCAGGACGCGCAGCGAAGGGAGAGTGAGTCGACACTCTGGCGTCGGCAACCGTAGATGAACAGCGTTTGAAGGACTCGGGACGGTAAAGCCCGGAAGAAGAAATCATTAGTTGGGTCGTCTCGCAGTCACAGAACGCGCAGATTCAGTGGGCATACTCTGTAGTCGGTGGTGGCTCTGGGATTGATGATACCGGGCCAGGACAAGTATAACTCCAGCACTTCCAGACGTTCAATGGCAGTGCATGCTAAATTTGTCTCGAGTGCACACCCAGGCACTCCGAGGGTGTCACCTCGTAGGTCCAGTCTGCGCAAGGAGGACATCTTGGATGCGCAGGAAGCGGCACCAAGAAGCATCTCTCGCCCCACAAGGTTCAGCCTGAGAGATTCGAGGCTGGTTGTCACAGGAGCGAGGAATGTGAGGAGTTCCTGTATGACGAAAGCCCACTCTCCTCATAGATCCTCGTCCTTCGGTAGGTCAAATTGAAAGGCCACAGTGATTGTGAGGTGTTGCAGGGAAGGAGGAAACTGGAAGAGTATCGGGTTGCACTCGGGCGACGACCACACAGTCCGCTCCATACGCTGGAGATTGGACAGGAGAAAAGTATTGGCGGGAAGGCGTTGAGGAAACAAGAAAAATGCTCCCATGTGGAAACGTTAATATAGCAGTGGCGAGCGCGTCGAGGCCCAGACTGATCCACCACGATGTTTCGAACCTGTGTTCCATAGAAGCAAAGACGAACTATCTCGGATTGAAAAATCAAATTCAAGTTGTCCAAAGTCTGCACGGCGTCAATCGTACGTTACTAGCAGAGTCGTGAATGCACTTACATATGCGCACACCGGGGTACCCCAATCTATGTTGATCAGGGTCTGCGTGCACACAGTCAGTAACCTCAGCAACGGAGAAGGTTCGATGAGCGTGAGCCACAACAACGGGATTGCCGACGAACAGAGCAGCTTGCAGACGAGGATGAAGTGAGCGAGGTCCCAGCATAGATGAGATCAGGATCTGACAGCGTGGGGTCAAAGTTGGAAAATATGAGATCGAGGATGTCTTTTGGCATCGAGGGCGCGTTGGGTGGCCGTCACCATGGTGGGATTCGATTGGGTGGAATTCGGGCCCGGAAAGAGAGGTTCTGGGTAACGCGGAAGTGACCAGATGGCAACAAGGTGGAGAGATCTATGGAGGTACGGAGGGGTCGTTTAGTGTTCAACGTTCAACCTCCGAGTCACAAGCCGACGTCACCCTGTTCATCTCCGTCGCATAGGCTCGCGAGCCTCCACGTGCAGCTTTTTCGAATAGCATGCCAGTGACCGCACTAGAGTAGTAAGTAGTTCGGGTTCATCCATGTATTTTATCAAACAGTCTGTCAGTACTTAGTTCAGAAAACGATACCGCTCACTGCTGTAGGTCGTGTGACTCGCACCACTTGCCGATTGCGTCTTTCGCAGTCTGTAGCCGCTTACGAAGGTATCCTCGCCGTGGACGACTGCGGCTTCGCTGCCATCAGCCTCCCCGCCCTGAACGTCGCCTGAGTTCCACTATCGTCCGATAGTTCACTGGGAGACCTAACGTCTTTGACATGATGATAGACACCCGGTGCCGGTCGAATCTTGACGTACAGCACCACGTACAGGGGTCAGGACGGGAGGTATTTCATGGCGGACGTCCTAGTCCAGTTTCAAACCCCAGAGGCGCCCGAATGCCAAGCTGGATGTATGGGGTGCTTCACACACCGGCCGCGGGGTAGTGTGCAGAGCGCTTGAGAAGCCTGCTGCTTGCGTATACAAGCATATTCCTTCTTATTAGGAGACACATAGATCGCCACCACACTGTCCCTATCCTGAATGCGCCTTCACCGTTGAGTGCATTCGCGGAGACATGGAACTACCTTCAAGAGTCGAGGTCACACTTCCCGGGCCGTAGCGCGCACCACAGCGGCTGGAGCGGGATCGCATTCACACCCCTCTGCCTCATGCGGAACGCGACGTCGTGCAGACGCGGCAGCGCCGCAGTAAGATTGCCTCCGGGGCCGCTCCAGAAGACCTCCGCGGAGCTGGCTGCGCGCGGCCAGACGATCGAGTCGAGGTTTTCGGGGCCAGACTGCTCGGTCCACAAGAGCTGCTCGCCTGCACCACCGGCGTCAGATAGATACGAGGTTTGGACGTGTGAAGCGAAACTCACCCCCCAGTACGAGGTGAGCGTGGGATGCGGATATGTTGGCAAGCGGGTCGAAGGTGTACGACTATATATTGTATATCAGTCGCGGGTAGCGGGTCTTATGCGCAGGTGACAACCTTCTGCCAGGTTTTGAAGGGGTCACACCAGCTGTTGCTGTTGGTAAAAGCGACCATGAGCAATGATCAAAAGCCCTAATACCGTAACGCACGCTACATCGTCTCCAATCCATTCTCCCGCGCCGCAATCCTAGAGACGCAAAGTCAGTGTGAGGCCGGTTCGATGGTGCTCACGACTTACCAGGTAAAAATAATCAGAAGGGCCGTGTACGACGCGGAAGTTCTTTGCCGCGACGGCCGCAGCGTTCGCTGACGAGATCCAAACCCTGGTTACGATGAGCACTGATCGATTTTCGATTAGATAGTAACCATACGTACATGACAATGGTGTCGTTTCCAAGGGTGACGTTGTGTTGTAATACCATCTCTAAACAGATGATCAGCGAAGCGCTCGGGGAGTCGCACTAACAAACGTACCTTCCCAAACGGCAGGAGTCTTCCCCTCCGCCCTTATGGCGGCGTGTGTCGCGCGCGTAAACACGTCCAGCGCCTCTTCGAGCGTCCGGCCGCTTGCCTGTAGATCGGCCTGCGTCTCCGGGTCTTGCGCATAGCAATCGGTATTCAACTCGTCGCCCCCTGTACTCATTACTGCTGACGGGAACATACGCGCGACCGTGGCGAGCAGGCCGGCAGTGAAGTTTGTAGTAAATGGAGATGCGAGGCGTAGTTGACCTGCCGGTGGCTCTGTAGAAAAGTCAGCAACAATGATCAGATCATGAAGCAGTTGTATCTATTGACCGTTGGCGAACGTCGTCCACGGAGAGGCCTCGGCACATGCAACATGCTCTGGGTGTGAATTTGCGATGATAGCGGTGTGTCCAGGCGTGTCGATCTCCTGCGCGTGGTTCGTTTCTAGTTTGTCATGCAAGTGTAGTGAACGGACGCACAACCATGACATCTATCCCTCGCTAGGGTGGTTATAGCGTCAATGAGGAGTGCATATCCGAAGTCATGAACACTCACAGCACCTGCGTACGCGACAATCTCCTGTACATCACTCGCGCTGTATACCGTTGAGGACGAGTATGCGCCCTTGGCGGCAAGTTCAGCGAACCCAGGTACTTCGAGCGGGAAGCTCTGGCTATCGACCACATGCCAGTGGAATTGGCTCATCTATGCATGTGTCAATATTGACGGTACAGCAGAAAGCCAACCATATGCACCTTAACCCAGCTCATAGCGTCGAGGGTGCGTTTGATGTCCGCTACAGGAAAACTGGAGAAACATCCGTTGGCGTATTCTCTAACCAATAGGCGTCGAGAGTCCTCACAAGTTACGCGAGGTATCGAGCATGAAACCCCGAAACGGCTGCACGAGTCAATCACGACCGTAAACGGATCAACTCAAACTCACATATGCCGGGGAGTCCGCGATCAAAACGGGCGCTGCCGTTGTGTAGATTTCTCCCTGCCACTCATACCACAGCTGTTCGAAGGTCGTCAGGCCCCGCAGAAGCCCCAGGGTGGAGTTGGCTGCGAGCGTAGCGGCAGATCCATCCGCGGGAACATGGAGCGCGTATTCCTCGCTGCGTGTCCCGATAGGCAGTCTCGCTTCCTCCGTCACGCTGCGCACGGAAGCGCCGTGGGCGAGGGAGAGCTCGATCGACCCGAGAGACTTCGCGCGCTGGATCGCCTCACTGTCGGATACGCCGCGGCCAACGACGAGACGTCCTAGTCGGTCGGTCCGCAGGAAAGCCTTCGTGCGCGTCACGGCATCCTCGAGGTCAGCAGGTGCGTATGCAATGTTCACATGGATGCCAAAGTCGGGTGCGAGCTTCAGAGTGGTGAATCCAGTCTTAAGCGAGCGGGGCAGAGGCCAGAGAGCCAGAACGGCTTGCACATACGCAAGAAACAGTACAGCACAGAGGCAGCACATGGTGAGAGGACCGGAGTGCGCCCAGGGAGACAGGTCGGTCGCCCCGCTCTTATATGTTGTTCCCTCGCCCCGGGCGAAGGAGAAGAGTGACCACCTGATATGCGCGAGACTTCTTCGGTGCCAAAATAGCTATATCCACATGTACAGCAGATCGCAGGTTCCGCGTGCCATGCACAACCGTGGTCACCGCCGTCGAAGCACTGATAGCGGTCGGGCAGTAATCATCAGGCAGCACCGATAACGATGCGCACACTGGACGGCACGCACGACAGACCCGACGAGTGTATACGATGAAGTTCAATCGAGCCGAGCGTAAGGTACCGCCATTGGCAAGCTAAGCGAGAAAGCATGATGGTGGTGGTAGTACGAAGAGTGCTGCCAGGCGCTTATTGTGCTCAGATCTAGACACAAGTAGCCTGAACGACGTTCTTCGTAGTCCGAGTCTTCTCTCGCACTCGCTGATCCCCTGAGGCTAAGCATTGACTGTAACATTATGCGGTACATCTCTATGTGCGGTGACGGGAAAGAATCATAACACGGGAGTATGTGCAGTTTCAGCCATGGCTAAAACACAGTACTTGGACCACTGCGGCGCAGACAAGCCTAAGGTCCACGCGAGGTAGCACAGCAACTCGTCTTGACGAATTCGAGGTCGCCTAATCGTACTCTACATATCGAGGAAACTCCAGGAAGCGCTCGTCAAGTTTTGGGGGCGGATTGCGTGGGCGCCGGTTGGGGATAATGAATTGCACGTCCTGATGATCAGGCCGTCGGAGGATGCAGGTTTGCCCATCACTGAACACAAACTTCTCTTCTTTTGGCGGGATCTTCTCGCTGGGCATATCAAACGAGATCTCAAGCGAGCGTGCGGACATGACGGGCCACAACCCCACAGGCGCGTCTGGGCCGGGCACGGAGAACAGCGAAAATTCGGGGAACGGGGGGTTGACCGCCTCGCCCGTGGCGGTGCGAACGAAGTCAAGGTAGTACTCCTTGACTTCGGTGCACCCCGGGAAGAGCCTGATTAAGGAGGAGCTGTCAGGAATAGGCTGGGTGAAGACGTTGGCATCGCCCGGGCTGGGTTTAAGCTGATGTATGGATGATATCAGTCTGCCATGTAGCTGAGGCGACACCAAGGTGAAACCGTACACACCCCAGTCGGTTCAATCAACATATCCAACGAAGCTTTGGCAAATGTCGACGCACCTTCGCCAACGCCCAGGTCCGCGAGACGCATCTCTAATGTGTGCCAGACTCCGGGCCTTTGTGGCTACCACCGCCCAGTAAGAGTATTTCTAGATCATCTTTGGGCGTGTAGTATGGGTACGATCTGCGAGCGAGTTGGAGCATGACGTCGCGGACAGGTTTCAAGCGGTCTTGCTTCGATAGCTTCGGAGGAGGAGATGCTGTTGAGGATGCATGCCAAGATGTTGAAGGCTCTAACATTGTATATTGTTCAGGCAATTCAGGTTCCGCAGTCGACATTGCTGGGGTACGTCTCGAACTGTACGGTCGTTGACGTTCATCCGGCGTTTGCACACGTGGAAGTAGTTCAGTGCATCGGACCACTGGGGATGTTATTTACGTACCTTGCGTGAAGAACGACGAGCGGACGCGGCAGGCATGTTGAAGACGGAAATGGGCGTCGATTCGAGGAGGTGGACGAGTCTGGATGGTGGCTTGTTGCCACTGGATGTCACGCTACGCGTGCGGCACGTCGCACGTGACTGCCATACTTCGCGATTTAGCCGCGACCGCAAGTGAGCATTGGCGTTGGTAGCCCAGGCTCTCCTTGTTCCGCTTATGCCAATCGAGTCTGTTGATCACGGAGACGGCTTCTACGGGCACTCAGCACTCAAAAGATCTTCATACACTTGTGTGGCATACACATGCAGCTTCAGGGTGCACACACCGGCGGAATGGAGATTGTGAAGTTGGCGTACTGTTGTCATCTCACAAATCAAATGTATATGTGCAGCAGCAGGGCAGTATAATGTTGAGAGAATGTACAGGGTATGGCTCAGTGGACAGTAAATCACAGCGCCAGCAATGCGAAAACAAGGAGAACGATGCATCGAGTCAGAGTCTGGGGGAAGCCGAACATGCCTAGTCGTACTCGACATATTCGGGGAACTCCAGGATATGTGCGTCGATGACTGGCTTTGGAGGCGGGTTGCGAGGCCTACGGATCGGGACCCTGAACCGTACATCCTTATGACCAGGTCGTCGGAGGACGGCAGTCGTGCCGTCGGCCATGACGAACTTCTCCTCTCCTGGGGGAATCTGGTCGCGAGAGACACCGAACGAGCACTCCAACGGGGATACAGATACGACCGGTCCTGATCCGATAGGCGCGTCAGGGCCCGGCGCGGAGAATAGCTCGAACTCGGGGAAGGGAGAGTTGACCGCCTCGCCGGTAGCCGTCCGGACAAAGTCGAGGCAGTACTCCTTCGCTTCGGTGCATCCTGGGAAGAGCCTGATCGAGAACTCGCTGTCGGGGATAGGCCGGACGAAAACATTCGGGTCACCAGGGCTGGGTTTCAGCTGATGCGTGGGCCATCAATGCTAGCACTCGAGTAGCACGAACTAGGGAGCACACAGACCCCGGTTGCTTCTATCAACTCATCCAACCCTTCCTTCGTATCGGCTAGCGAGGCTTCGTAGCCATGTTCGTGAAATCGTGCGAGATCTTCCTCCAGAAACCGCTGTATACCAGATGGAGGACCCTTGTAGCGTCCGTTGCTGAGAGACAGAAGTTCCAGATCATCCTTGGGCGTGTAATAAGGGTATGTCTTGCGAACAACCTGGAGGAGGATGTCGCGGACAGGCCTAAGACGCGATCTTGTCGAGGATCCTTCCTTATGTGGGGTCGTACTTGACGCTTTGGAAGATGGGACCGTCACGGGGACAAGATACGGTTGGGGTCGTCTTGAATACGGCTGGCGACGCTGTGCTGTCTGTGCATCTCGCATTGGCAGATTGCTTGTGAACGTGCCACTAACGACGTACCTTGCGCGCAGACTTCCGCTGAGTCGTAGATGCTGCAGGCATAGCTACCCAGCTACGCCGTATAATAATAAGATATAAGGTCAGAAGAAATCCAGCAGAGTTGTGGTGCGGCTGGGAAAACACGAGCGAGGTGGACGTTAGAGCTCAAGTGCTCAAGTGAGTTTGAACCCAGTTAACGGGGCCCTATCGAGACGTGTTCATGATCACGTGGATAGTTGCAGCTCTTTTCTAGCGCCCAATGACACAATATACCTGCCTTTGTCTTCGCCTTTGCTCGTATTACGCGCAGGGTCACGGAGCCGAGGCGACCCAACTTGAGTACTTGCACATTTGACGAGTCAGACTCAGTTCCGGGCAATCATGTGCAGACGAGACACTGTCTTTTCCTGCAAAAACCGCGTCACACGGATGTACAAGTGTGTTGGCTAAACAATCCTAGCCGGATCTGGATCTACCACTAGAACGTAACGACATATCGTCTGGCTCCGTCGGGGCGACAGGGAGTCGGTTAGGGCCCGTGAAACGAGTTGCCCGATGCCCAGGTCGCTTCAACATGCATGTCTGTCCGTCCCTCAGAACAAACTTTTCCTCGCCTTCGGGGATCTGCTCCGGCTTCATCCCGCAGCCGTATTCGAGGGAATTCAAACGTTCTCCGACCACGTCCAACGGGAGCCACGGAGCAGTGTTTATGGCGAGTGGGTCTCCGGTCGCCACAGCCCACAGCTCGAATTCGAACGGTGCGTTCTTGGGTTCGAGCGTCTTCGAGTGAACAAAGTCCAGGCACCACTCTGAACTCGTGATCGAACCGGGCCAGAGGCGCATCGAGTAGTCGCTGCTCGCAATGGGGCGGATTCGAACATACGGAGCATGCGAGTGCCCTGCTTTGAGCTTTGTTTTTGCATGTCAGTCGACCTAGTCCCATTTACAGATGGGATTTGCAGGACTTACCCCAGTCACATCCGCAACCTGGTCCAGTGCCTGCCTTTCCTCGTACACAACTCGAGCGGGCGTGGAGCCGCGGCTTTGCACGACAGTCGAACTTAACCTTCAAGCGTTTTGCGATTTCTGGTGGAGCCATACCCCTGTATCCCCCGCTCGAAAGCTCTGTCCTGTCTGCATGACATACTGACTGATGCGCCCACGGCTGCTGTACAGCAGATGGCCGCGCCGCAACCCGGTGATCCTATCGTCCTTCTTCGGGGCGGACAATTCATAGGAGCAAGCGCGAGCGCGTACGAAAAGCAGATCTCAGCAGACATCTACTTGTGAAACATCTGGACCTCGCAGGGTTTGGTCCGCAGAATCGCGGTTGCCTCCGTTGGGTGGGGGATATGTGCCGCTCTCGTGCAGAGTGCCATCGCCCCACGTCCTGGACGACCCGGCGATTGGATCCCAGACAACCACAGCTCGAAAACCATCCTCATCGTCAATGACATGGGTAGGGAGATCACGCAAACGACTACGCGGGTCCCAAACCTCTCGAACCCTCTTCCACAAGCACCAAGTCCGGGCACCGGGATCTATGTCATCTGCGGCTTCAACGCGACCACGGCGCGCCGCATTGTGTGGCACCACCGTGTCAATATGCGCGTCCAGGTCAACATCAACTTTATCCGTCTCCACTACCACAAGCATGCGAAGAGGAAGGATCATGAGGAAGCTCCTCCTCCCATTCTGAGGAAGATGGATGGCAAGCACTTCATCTTTGACGAAGTCACATTCAAAACGCAGGTCCAAAACTGCCGTCGCGCGAAGCCCGTGTAGACTCGAAGCTCACGTTTTCCGCCAACTTCTTCCCACCCTATCCGAATCCGTCCGTCCCATGTTCTATTCAGAGTCCACGTAGCGATGTACAGTACAGAAGTATATCTGCAATCAGTTGATTGTACCCTCCGTGCTTGAATTTCAAGAAGTATTACCCAGAGCCGCTGTGCGTCGCGAAGTGTTACAGAGCGACTGCATAATTCAGGGTCAACCATCGACGCCATTAGTTAACAATAACAGGCGTACTGATACGGGGCATACAATTATGATGAGCGCGACGATAGAGAATTGGAGACATCAGATCAGCAGCGGTGCGTTGACATCGTACAGGCAATGTTGGTGATCGTCTTGCTCACTCAATCAACGTACTGCGGGAACTAGAGAAAGTCGGCATCCACGGGTTGGAACGTTGGCTTCGGACGGTGTCGAATGGGCACGGTAAACCTCACGTCGCGATAGCCAGGACGCCGGAGGACGTGGCTCCGCCCGTCCTTGAGGACGAACTTCTCCTCCCGGGACAATCTTGTCTTGTGCTATACCGAACGAGCGCCCGAGCGGCTGTACCCCCACGACAGAGCCCGACACGACAGGAGCATGCGGGTCGGGAACGCCAAAGAGGCAGAACGGGAAGGGCGAGTTGACGGGTTCTCCCGAGCCGTTCTGCACGAAGTCGAGACAGTAATGCGCGTCCCCCGCGGCGCCGGGGAAAAGGCGGGTGGGGTACTCGCTATTGGGGATCGCCTGGATGAACACGTTCGGATCTCCCGGGCGCGGCTTGCGCTGTGGTGGCAAGATCGTCAACGTCGTCGGGCTCCGTGTGCGACCGTAGCACCCGGTGACATCTACATGTGCTCCCCAGCAGCGCTGTCACCTCCGCGAGCAGTCTCTCGATAGGGTAGCCGCTTTGCAGCTCGGAGAGGCAACCGTCTAGATACTCGCCCAGGCCAGAGGGGGGTCCCTTGTACGGACCGCCGCTGAGAAAGAGAAGATCCCAGTCGTTCCTTGGCGTGAAGTAAGGGTATTTGTTCTTGACCGCATCAAGGCTCAGGACTCGCACGGAATGAGAACCGTGGACTGCCGGGACTGGCGTAGGTGATGGCGACGTGGAGGTGCCGGACTTTTCCTGCGAAGGCGGCCTTGACGAGAACGCCTGGCGAGGGGTAGAATCCATTGTACCGCGAGCCTGCGTCCGCTTTGTGCTGCCGTAGGGTTGGTGTCGCTGCCAAGAACAATCGACAAAAATGGAATGAAACCGAGCAGTGAGACTACACCTTTGTAGTGGGGAATATTGGAAGATGCCTACATACAGGATATGAATACGTGCCAAGCAAATAGAATATAATAAGATGTACAGTACGTGCAGAGTAGTGATACACAACAACGTTCGTCCGACGTCCGGTAGTTGCCGTTTACGCGTTTTACAACCCCTCGTCATACAGTTTCCTGCACAACGCAACGTAAAAGCGTTCGAGGTCCTGCTTCGTCTCCAAATCGCTCCCCTCCGCCTTCTTCGTACTCTTCGCCAGCTCGCGCTCCTCGCGCTTCTCCCTCTCGACTTGGGACACACTGTCGGAGCGCTGCTCTGATGGTGGTTGGCTACCCTCCGGGCTGGGTGAGGATGCAACACCCAGCGCAGACGGCGCGGGAACTTGGTCGACGATCCAGTCGAACACGACAGAGAGCTTGTCGGTGGAGCTCTTGACAACCTCGTCTGTATGTGCGGCCTCGCGCTCGCGCATGCTCCGCATGTCCCTGCTGCCCTCCTCCATGCTGGACTCCCTCCGCGTGGACACCGCGGCGTGTGTCTGCTCACTGACGCCCGCGCCAGCGCTCTTCGCCGCCTTCTTCTCCTCCCGCTTCCACGCGCGGACGAACTTGCCCCAGTCGGCGAAGTTCCATTCGTCCGGGCTCGGTAACGAGGGCAAGTCGACGTCGAGCCCGCGTGCGCCACGCAGGTCCCAGTGGTCGCATCCCTCCAGCACGCCGAGGAGCTCGCCCCAGCGCGCGCTCTGGATCGTGACGAGCCCGTCGTTGCCCCACTCGTCATCCATGTCCGCGAGCGGGTGGCCGGAGTCGCGCAAACGCGCGCGTTCCTTTTCCTCGAATCCGTCCAACACCATCTTCGGCAGCCAAAGCGGATGCCAAATGGACATGTTCGCGATGCGCCCGGCCACGCTGAAGTACTTGACGGATGGATCGTTCGGGGTAGCAGGGTTGAAGACGGTGTTCAGGTAAGTCGAAGTGAGGTTGGCGTATGCAGGCGAATCGAGCAGGGAGAGCAGAAGCGTGGTGAACGATGAGGGGAGGGAGGCGATCGACAGTAGCGACCTGACGCTCGCTGACTGTTTACCGTCCTGCCTGGCATGGCCACGATGCGGCTCGTGTTTGCGGTCTTTTCCCGTCTCATGAGTGTGATGCTGGCCTGGAACTTCCACCTTGTGTCTCCCAAGCCCGATGTATTGCTGCGCCGTTCATCAGATGACCTGTTCGAGCATGCGCATCCAACGAACGCCCTTACCCTGCACCAGTCCATGAAAGGACTTCCTCGGTGGGGTGTTGCGATGGTCGTGAGCGAAAGAGGCGTATAGTCCGTTGGTTTAATATGGCTGATCAGATGCCTGCAATCAAGCCCACCCATGGAGTGTGCGAGGAAGTTGATTCCTCTCCCGGGAGCACGCTCGCGCAGGAAACGATCCAGGTTCTCCGCGCGCGATGATATTGAGCCTGTACTGCAGAGGCATCAAACAGTGATCTCATACAACACCTAGTAGCGCTCACCTGGGCACACTGGTCACCAGCACTTCGGCCCCGACCTTTCCCCGTAGTACATTGAGCACGTTCGACCAGTAATGTGTCTGTAAAACTGGAAAGGCGGATGGACCCCGTACGTCAAAACCATACAGGCC
Organism: Trametes elegans; assembly: GCA_022606155.1. Taxonomy (NCBI): domain Eukaryota; kingdom Fungi; phylum Basidiomycota; class Agaricomycetes; order Polyporales; family Polyporaceae; genus Trametes; species Trametes elegans. The sequence continues at coordinate 18,697 of JABYQO010000059.1, read as the reverse complement.
TAAAGTGGGGCGCGTAAGCAAGCACATTCACAAGAGATGCTCATGATTATGTGCACGCTACATGTATGCTGTAGCTACTACCCGTGACTGGCAGACACCGCACGCAGTTGATCGACACGCGCATCCTGACATGTACCCAAGGACTACTCCGCGCACACTCACCATGACAGAGCACAATAGGGTATCTGGGTTTCCTCACTGGGTCATACAATGCGGGATTGCTGATGAGTTGGTGAATCTGATCGTTCCGACGGGGTCGTGTCGGCGCGACCGTCCGGCGGGGCGGCTGCTCCCTCACATCACCTCCCTGTGAGTCCATTTCGGCGCTTGAGCCGCCCGCCATCGCAAGTTTCCAGGGCTTGCGCGACGCGTTGAGCCATTCTGGCCATTGCAGGGCTTGAAACGCGGACGACTGCGCTAGCCTGGGTTCCGCGGAGTCGGCGGGGCCGGGGGCAGGCGGCTGCTGGAGATAGTGGTGCGAGATGGAGAGGGTGGAGACGACGTTCACGATGCGGCGGAAGAGCGTGGCAACAGGTATAGGGAACCAGACGGTCTGCATGTCGCCGCGAGCGACGAGGAAGACATGTAGCACGACGTCGAACGAGAGGGAAACAGCTTGGGGCACTCGCCGTCATCCGCACGCAGGCTGGGGTTACACGATCGCGCCCGGGCGAGAGCGGCCCGCACTTTCCGCGCCGCAAGGATCGGCGCCCTTTGCCGCAGCACTCGTCCTCGGCCCGGCTCGGGAGTCCCCACTGACAACTCAACGGCTTCGGGCTGTTGAACAACATTCGCTACGAGCTGGGGAATACAATGATCTATTTGCGATACAAGAGAGTCGCGTTTTTTTCTGCGCAAGAGCTAGCTCAATACTCGCTGCCTCGCCATCGCTACGGCCACGCTGCCCAAGCCAGTCGCCAGAGCGCAAGAGCCGACGAAGAGCTCGACAGCACCATACCCGAACCGGCCAAACCCTCCTGCATACGACGACTCCGTCCCGGCTTGCAAAAGAAGACCGGAGATGATAGGGCCAATGACAGCCGAAATACCTTTGAAGAAAGCCGTGCCAGAGAAAGCCATCCCGGCATATTCGGGCTGACCGCCGACGGACTCGACGGCGGCATTTGGCCAGGTAGAGGAGAAACCGCCGCTCTTCGAAGGAGATTTTAGTACGTAAAGTTCTATTATTCCAGGAGTGAAGTGCTCACCAAACCGCCGAATATGATGGCAAAGAAGTAGAGGAAAATGGCCGCGTCGGCAAACCCCCAGAGGAAGAACGCAGCAAGCGCACTGCCTAGTGCGCTTGTAACCATGATGACTGGATACGGGAATCTATCGGTGAGCAAGCCCATGATGATCTGACCCACGACCGCTGAGACGTTGAACAGGGCGAGCACGACAGTCGATGTGAGTGGAGTGGAAATGCTCCTGGTGAAGGTTGCGATGTAGAGCGACACGGGGAAGTACGACAACCCCTGCAACAGGTTCGTAATGGACTATCCAAACACATCAGTTCACGGTATGCTATACGCATGCACAGACCGCTCACAAAGGTCCAGAACAGTGGGTTTTTGATGAAGCCGACTTGAGGAGGGATCAAGCGTGGCCTCCTATGGCCAGTCGTGTACTTCGGTATGGGGAAGCGGCTACGCATACCAAACAGCGCGATTGCCGAAAAGAAAGAAGTGCCGAGGGCCCAGATGCGCAGCGTCCACCGCAGCCCGACCTTATCCAGCAAAGCGTTGAGTACAAACGGGAACACGAACCCTGCGATTGAGGCTTAGCGAACACATAGGACGGGTGAATCACAAGGAATCTAACCTCCGACACCAGTCCCTGCGAATATGATACCACCCGCGAACCCGCGTCGTTCAGAGAACCACTCGGGCAGCAGCTTGATCACGGGCATGTAGAGCATCCCGCCGCCAACGCCCACTCCTACGCCTTGCAGCAGGATGAGTTGCCATACCTGGAAAGGAAGGTCAGATGCTATGCGTCCACACCATGCCAAAAGCCAGGACGAACTTCTGTGGCAAAGCTTGAGCAGAACAGAGATGCGAAGTAGAGCGCAAGTCCCAGCCACATGCCTATCCGCATGTATTCTGGATAGCGTCCGAAGGCAAACGACAGGAAGAGTACCTGGGAGTGTCATGTATCAGCATTGAGGTAATGCACCACAAATGTACGTATCAAACCTCTCCATACTGTATGGCGAGAGCGACAGTGCCCACAGCGGCGATGGCGACCCCAGACGACTTATCGAATGGTGGGTGCGACGTGTAGTAATCTATAGTAAGAGTCACTGAGGGTCGACATTTCCAGCATTGCTCGTTTACTTGCCTTGGAATATACCGTAACTGTAGTGCAATTTGTGATCAGTTTGCAATTTGGCGCAGAACGAAGCATTCAAATAAGACCGACCTGAATCCGAACCCCCATACCATCATCTCTAGTACAAATCCAGAAATACAGAACGTCCATGCTTTCAGCCCCCTGTCTACTGGGGGGAGTTCCTGGACTGTTGCACCCTCCTGCGGGCCGCTGATGTGAAGCGCGGCCCGCGACGACTTGGCAGAGAGCGTCGCGGGCGTGCCGTGCAGAGTCGACATCTCATAATCCTGTTGCAAGTCATTAGAGTCTTCGAGATTGACACTCATGATGTTTTTTTTTGCTGCGAGTGCGGGTCTGCACGTCGACGTTGGTTTGTGACTCGAGGGCGGGCGTCCGAATCCGAGAGTGCGAAGATTCACCATCTTGGCGCTTATGGAATCCATCAACTTAGTCGCATGCCAAATATGGTCAGACGTTTCTCGTTCTTTCCCGCCACCATGACCCTGGACGATACGCCTCAATTAGGCTGCAGAGAACCACTCAACATAGCACCGTTATCAATCATTGCTGTATGCTGTGTCTGCATTCTCCCTACTCGAAAATGTCTCGTTTCGCCAAGGACAGCAGGGCCCGGGCCGCGGAACGAGCCTCTCGAAGTTGCTTTGATGGCGGCAAGTGTGTGGTCCCAAAAAGCCTCGAGCATCCTACAAAAGAGCGCCGATGACGTTATGCGTTGAACCTCAAGTATTCGACCTGTTGCACTTATGCGGTTGTATAAAATACCTCAGTAGTAAATTCCTTCACCTACGCGAGTCGTCTCGATACCGCGCCCGTGTTGGGGAATGGCTGCTCGGGAAGAGTTCTAAGGAAGCACCCGAATGGGGTCGGCTATTAAAGCGTTGCAGGATGAGAAGTGTGCAGGAACGTACAGTCGTTCATGTCGCTTACGGATGAAGGTAAGCACCTTGCGCATGTACAGTATCAGAGACGCTGGTTTCGTGCTCCTGGTGCTCACGCGTTGCGGTTTAGACATAACCTTTCAAAGCCACTTGCGAGCACACCCCGTGGTACTTTCAAACCCGCTGACGAATCCGGAACGTACCGACCACAATCCATCCGAGAACGAACACTTATCATGGAAGGTTCGTTCAGTCTCTCTTACCTGCGAAGTCTTGTCAGTACTATTCCTCCTCTTCGTGGTTGCCTTTTTTTGGGGCGGTGCGTTGTGTTCTGAGCGCTCCACGCTTCGCTATCTGCACCCGAACTGTGCCGTGTCTGCCTTGCGCTCTATCTTCACATCAATGCTGCTTGTTTCTCTTGGTGGCTGTTGAGTGTCGGGCAGGGTACCGTGTCGACCGCAATTTTGGGCTCTGCCATGAGGTTGCAGTCAAATACGTCGGTTTGACAAGATTCGAACGCTCGGTCGTGCTGCGCCCTCAGTCGTCCCTGGCTCTCCTGCAGATTGGTGTGGTCCAACGAAGATGTGTGTGAACTGACCTGATGGAAAGGAGGCAGATACACGGCGCGAACATTATCTAAGCATTTGTGATCTCTGGCATCTAAGGCGGTGCCTAACGCCCATCACGGTTCCGATACACATATCACTACATACATCTACAACAGTAAGCCCAGACACACAACGAGAAAAGCCAAAACTTGACACGACAACCCTATACACCCGATTGCGACCGCCGCCGCACGAGCCATTTTCGTCTTCTATGTCAGCGCCGCGCGCTGCCGCACCACCGCGAGCACGACGCTCCCCAAGCCAGTCGCGATCGCACACGAGCCGACGAACATCTCCACCGCGCCGTACCCGAAGCGGCCGAACCCGCCGCCGAGCGCCGCGCCCTTGCCCGCCTGGAGGAGCATGCCGGCGATGATTGGGCCGACGACGGCGGAGATGCCCTTGAAGAACGCCGTGCCCGCGAACGCCATCCCGGTGTACTCGGGCTGGCTCCCTGCGGACTCGGCCGCCGCGTTCGGCCAGGTAGACGAGAAGCCGCCGCTCTAGAGAGAGGGAGTAGGTTGTACATCAAATTCAGTCCTAAAGATGAGATGGCCAGATGGTGTTGAGGGCGAGGGATGGACTCACCAGCGCGCCGAAGATGACGGCGAAGAAGTAGAGCAGAACAACGGTATTCGCGAATCCCCAGAGGAAGAACGCGGCGAGGGCGCTGCCGAGCGCGCAGAATGCCATCACGACCGGGTACGGAATCTTGTCCGTAAGGTGACCGAGCAGGATCTGGCCTACAACGGCGGAGGAGTTGAAGAGGGAAAGGACGACCGTCGCCGTGATTTGGTTCGCGAAGTTCTTCGTGAAGGTAGCGATGTATAGTGAGACGGGGAAGTACGACAGCCCTTGAAGCATGTTCGTGACGGCCTGTAGCTACCCGGTTGGCCTAGCGGCAACAGGTTGATTGCATCGCCACTCACGAATGTCCAGAACATCGGCTTCTTGATGAAACCAATGTGAGGAGGAATGAACCGCGGCCTTCGCTGACCAGCATTGAACTTCGGGACCGGCACACGGCTTCTCATTCCCAGCAGCGTGAGGCCCGCCAATGCCGACGAGACAATCGCCCATACACGTAGGGTCCAGCGTAGTCCGAGGTTGTCAAGCAGAGCGTTGAGTGCGAAAGGGAGTACGAAACCTATTGATAAGTCTCGTCAGATGACGGTGTGCAGGACGCAGGGGTACGTAAACAGGCAGACCTCCGACAAACGTTCCGGCAAAAATAATCCCGCCTGCGAAGCCGCGACGTTCTGAGAACCATTCTGGGAGCAACCTGATGACGGGCATGTATAGCAAGCCATTGCCAATGCCGACCCCGACACCCTGCAATAGGATGAGCTGCCAGATCTATGACGTTTGAGTCAGCTGCGCAATATCGTATGAGCCCGCAGGATCGGGACGCACCTCCGTGGCGAAGCTCGAGAAGAACAATGACGTAAAATAAAGTACAAGCCCAGACCACATGCCGACTCGTAGAAAGTCTGGGTAGCGTCCATACACAAATGATAGGAGCAGAGCCTGTCAGATGGGCGATATCAGTATGACTCTTGCCAGCGCCGGCAGAAAACCCCTTACCTCGCCGTAAGTGATCGCGAGGTTGACTGTGCCCACCGCCGAAATCGCAACGCTGGACGAGTTTTGGAAGGGTGGATGCGATGTGTAGTAGTCTGCAAGTAATGAGTATCACAACGGCTGAGCTGATGGATGATCGTTACCCTGGAAGATACCATAACTTTTTTATGTTCCGGTCAGCGCGAACATTGCGGACACAAAGACCAGCGCCATACCTGAAGCCGAATCCCCATACCATCATCTCTAAGAAGAATCCACAGAAACAGAACGTCCAGGCCCTAATTCCTCCATCGATCGGTGCAAGCTCTTGTATAGTGGTTCCCTCTATGGGATCGCTGGCATGGAGGGGGGCGCGGGATGACTTGGCGGAAAGCGTCGCCGGTGTCTCCGGCGACTTGAGCGATGTCAACTCATACTGCTGCAGGTCGAGCTGTGTATCGATGCGTTCGATCATGATGGCGCTCAAGTCTGTTGAGTTCTGAGGAGAGACCGGTGGAGGTGAGTTGATGGAGGAAGGCAGTCCAGGATGGATCTTCGCTCTCTTGATAGAGCTTTTGACTCAACCTATTCGTTCTACATAGATGGTTCGAATACGTACCTTCCGGCGTCATGATTGGGTCATTATCGAGATTATTCGTCCCGACCGTGTATCGCCGTGTAGCAATACTTTAGAACGTTGTGCTTCTTCCGTCCGTTTGCCCGCAAGAACTCGAGGAGGAATTGTATTGACGATGACTCTCGTGCGCTGATCGTGCCTTCCCAGCTCCTCTCAATTTGACGTAAGACCTGCTGGAGATGTGATATGTCGTACAAGCACCTCCGGTACATCTATTTGCTGAGTGAGTGTGCTTTTTCGGCCTGTTACACCCGGAGTTAGCGAGCAGTTACCGTGTGTTGAGTGTCGAGAACTCATCGACAGGAACACAGTCCAGCACACAGACGCTGTTGGAGCCCACCTGGTGCAGTCTCCGCTGGCTGACGCGAGTCTCTCAACGGAGCAGTGATTGGCTGGGTACACTGATAGGCTCTCGGATGTCCGAACCGGATCCCGTCGGACAGCCTGCCTGGCCCTCCGAGTCATGACAAAGTGAGAGCGTCGGCTGGTTGGACGATGCAGCCAAACGTGAAGTCTTCGAGATCGGTCTGGACGTCGAACTCCTTGCTTCAAGCGTTATAATGACCTCTATAGAATGACGGGGACGGCGCAGATGACACACGAGAGGTGCACATGATCGTCGCTGGATGAGTTGTCAAGCGCCCTGACTCAACCTAGTCCCCTACCATATTGGGCTCGGCCTTCCCGCACGATGATTGGCTCATCATCCGCAGCAGACACGCGGATCGCAACCTTTGTCCTCCTGCGCCCATCCACTGCAGCCAGCAGCACTTCAGTGTCAATGATACTCGCTCATGTCCCTTTCATGACAATCCAGGAAGTTGCGAACATTCTACAACTACAGAGCGAAAGCTCACAGATCTCATCCTAACTAGTCGTGATGAATCCGTCCGTAGCCGCAACCCTCACGACCCCGTCTCCCTACATTCAACGATCACAAGGCATCAGCGATGTCTCCTGTACAGGAATTGGATGCTGCACACTGACACTTCTACTTCGACAGTTGACTGTCGATCAGACCTTGGATTCGGAAGGTGCTGACCTACTAATGCGAGTAACGGATCCCGCGCGGATCACCGGGCGGGAAGCGACTCAGCCGCCACCTGGTACGAGCTCGGGCCACTATCAATGTACCACGCGACTCGCAAATATTGAAGGGGCTTGAGCACTATGCCGGACAGCCTCCGAGGCATTGTCCCGCGCGACGTCCGGGATGCCGTTACAATCCTTGGTTACGCCCCCGTTCTCCAAGTGAGACATGTCACGCAAGGTGCGTACATACACTGTCCTCGACGGTCTACTACATTGCTGCACGTCATGCTTCCCCGCAGCTGAGGCTTGGTGCATACCCTAACTCGCCATATGCGCACAACACCTGGGTTGCACTCATATTGGTTGTCCCATATACCACTGTTACCCGACACATGATGCTGAGTATGATCTTCAGGCTGATGCGATGGAAAGTTGCCCCTTTTCAGGGCAGCCCTGATGCTGATATTCCGTCTGTGTCGTTCCCGGCATGGTCCTCACTTGGTTCCTGGCGTTGAGGCTTGCCGACGACGCATATAAACATGTTACCAGCGACGAAGGCCTTTCCGCATTCGCACCCTGCCCACGCAACCTGCGCGCATGATGCTTTTCACCTTCGTGGCAGCGGTGGCTGCACTTCTTCCTCTCTGTCGTGCGGCGCCTCAGGTCAAGCTCGGCAGTAGCACGCTCACCGGCACTCAGAACACGGGGCTCACCGAGTTCTTTGGAGGTATGTCCATATGTTCTGAACCAGGATCATCAGGGTTTGACCCTCTAGCTCGCAGGTATCCCATATGCGGAACCACCCACCGGGGAGCGTCGCTTTGCTGCGCCAGTCCTGAAGACCGACCCAGGCGTTGCGAGCTTCGATGCTACCAAGTATGGAACTACTTGTCCATTGAGCAGCGTACGAGTCCGCGAGGCGGCATACATACTCATAGAAGCTGATGCGAGATCGACTGGGCTAGGCAACGAACCCGAACGAAGATTGCCTAAAAATCAATGTTGTTCGTCCTATCGGATCGACGTCCAATACGATGCTACCCGTCTTGGTTTGGATCTACGGCGGGGGGTTCCAATGTACGTGAAGCATTCCCATACGTCTCTTCAACCTCCCGATTGATGTACTCGCAGTCGGTGACGCATCGCAATACGACGGGAGCGGACTGACGGTATATGCAATCAATCGGGTGGGTACAAGCGAGTCAACGCTTTACCATGCAGTGATTCTGAACGTGTTACAGGGAACGCCCCTTGTATTTGTGAACTTCAACTACCGACTGGGTGTCCTCGGGTTTCCACAAGGGCAGGAGGCGGCATCGCAAGGCGCACTTAACCTGGGTTTGAGGGACATGCTCACTGCTCTTGAATGGGTCCAGAAGAACATCGCTGCCTTTGGTGGAGACCCATCGAAGGTGCAGTCCACGCCCTGCATCGTGGTTCTTTACCGCTCACCGCAATCCTAGGTCACGGTCTTTGGGCAGAGTGCCGGTTCGGTCGCCCTAGCTCATCTATTTCTGAACTCGAAGCTAGAGAACCTCGCTCGGGCTGCTGTGAGTCCATCGCGAGCACTCCGCCAAACAGGAGATACTCAGCTGGGTAATAGATCTTCGAGTCGGGCGCACAGAGCACGCTTCCTGTTATGACAGGCACGTACCGCGACGCCAACTGGAAGAACGTCGTGGCTGCAGTCCCCGAGTGCGCCAGCGCGGGCACGAGCAACACTTTCGACTGTCTCCGAAAGGCGAGCGCCGCGACGCTGATGAGCGCCCAGAAGACGGCACAGGGCAAGGCCGGGGAGCAATTCCCTTGGATCCCCGTGATCGACAGGGACATCATCCCCGACCTCCCCTCAAAACTCCTCTCTGCGGGCAAGTTCTCATGCCTACCCTTCATCTCGGGTAGCACGCTCGACGAGGGTAAGTCGTTCGGGCCACGTTCCGGCGCATTAGTAGCTCACGACAATTCACGTCAGGCACGCAATTCGCGACAAAGACACTGTCGACGGACCAGCAGCTCACCTCCTTCCTCTCCAACTTCATCACGCCCCTCCAGACAGGGACCGCGTCCCCGGCGCTGCAGACTGCGATCGGGAAGCTGCTGCAGCTGTACCCGAACGACCCTGCGGAGGGCTCGCCGTACGGCACCGGGAGCGAGACGTTCGGCCTGGGCAGCCAGTACAAGCGCGCGGCGGCTATCGCTGGCGACATCTGGTTCCACTCCGCACGGCGCGCGTGGGACCAGGCGGCGGCCAAGCAGGGCGTGAAGGTGTTTGCGTACCTGTTCGCCGACCTCTCGTCGGTCAAGGACGCGACGCTAGGTAGTGAGTCATCAATTCGTTGGGACGTGTCGTGAAGGTGTTACTGACGACGCGAGCTTACCTAGTTGCCCATGGGAATGAGCTCGGATATTTGTTCAGCCAGCCTCAGGCCGAGCCCGCCCATACGCTGAGCGCGGTCATGAGGGATTACTGGATCTCCTTCGCGACTTCGTTGAACCCGAACGACGGGAAGGGCAGCAGTCGTACGTGCTCCACTCTCCGGTGAGAATCCGGCAAGATTGTGTTGACTTTTTGTTCGCAGGTCCGCAATGGCAACAGTACACGTCGTCGAGCGAGGTGAGACTCACTTCGTGACGACAACGCATCTTGTCTCATATTCCTGTCATAGAACATCATGCAGTTCCAGGGCAGCAACACCACTATGATACCAGACACATACCGGGCCCAACAAATCGCGTTCATTAACTCTGATCCGACCATCTTCAATCACTAATCGGGGACAGCTTAACTTATACCTAAAGGTACTACCTATCGTTATACAGCAATGTCACATTCATTTGTATCATATTGTGAGGCTGTTGTCCATACGTGGCAGTGGCCCTTAGACGGCGAGAGGCTCTCGTCGGCGGACAATGGTCCTCCGTAATCACCCCAGCGCTGTCACCAATCACAATACGCTCTAAACAATGAAAATGTCATGAAGCGCGCTTTGCTTGTCCAATCGCCGGCCTGAGGGCGGCGACTGCGCGTGTGGCTCGTTGCCGCCTCTGTCTTGTTCTCTGTTAGACGCCCGCCCTTTTGTTGAAGTCGCGTGCGATCCAAGCGAGGCAGTTCGGGAGCCTTGGTCAAAGCGCAGGTTAGCCATCTCCTGTCGGCTCGTGCAGTCCACACCTTGGACAATGCGAATGTGATTTATAATGAGTTATAAAGCCCGGCCATACGATCGGCGACCTAAGTACAACCCCGCCGCCCAGAGACACTCGACTTTCATACGCACTTCTCGAACTTCCTCATTCACAACCCTGGAAAACAAAACAAACGACGATGGACACACAACAGCAATACGCCGCGCCTCGGCCCCAGCATGCCCTTCCAGTAGCCGGAGGCTCGAAAACTCAGTGCCTCCGTCAAGCAACGCCTTTGTACGGCTCGCCGGCCTCCACCCCCAGCCTCAGCGACGTGACGAGCGAGTCCTCCTGGGGCCATCTGAACGCATGCGTGGAGTACGACGAGGAGAACCTCATCCGCACCCTCGGCCTCTCGCAACACGACATCGACTACGCGGATCCGACCACCTGGAAGGCGCCCAGCTTCGCGGCGTGGCTCACGCAGCGCCGCGCGCAGGAGGCCTTCGAGCAGCACGCCAACGCCACCGCGCGACCCGGCCCCTCGTCCGGCACGCCTCTCAACCCGAACGCCGGGGAGTTCATACCCGTAACGACGCGCACCCAGGCCGCGAAGCAGCAGGCCGCGTCGGACGCGGAGCCCAAGGACGAGGAGATGCTGCGCCTGCGGCACCCGTGGACGGCGAAGTTCCGCGCGGGGTCAGTGACGCGGGACGCGAACGTGCGGCGCGAGTACGCGAAGGAGATTGTGCACATGGGCCGCTGGGACGCGCACTCGATGCAGGCGCTCGGGGGCAAGTTCGCGGAACGCGCGATGGAGGCATACGGGGAAAGCCTCCAGCTCGTCGCGCCGTTCGCGAAAGCGACACACGACGCGTTCAGGCGGTACGGCGGGCCGACGTGCGCGGCGTCTTTCAAGATCAGCCTCATGCAGTTCGTGTGGGTGGAGTTCGAGGCGTTCTGGGACGCGGTAGGTGAACGCTCGTAGCTGAGAGCGACTAAGAGGGCTTACCATCCACGTTTAGAATCGACGAAGCTCCCTGATGCAATACGCCCGCAAACTGATGAAAGACCCTTGGACACCTGCTATTTCGCTCGCCTCGTTTGTTGCGGAGCTCTTCACGCACCAGCTGGTGCACGCAGGCTTCGTGTACCGGTGTCTGCACATGCTGGTGGACGATATGCAGGTCATCGAGCAATTGCGCGGTACCCGGGTGCTCATGACGCGCCTCGACTACCGTCTTCTAGCGGCGGACCGACCGGCTATGGAGAACATCATCCATGCCATCAAGCACAATGTCCGACGCGTCGTATTCGGGCATAGCGCGCTCGGGGAGGCCGTCGACGTCGGTGTAGTGAAGGCACAGTCAGATGTGAGTGCCTTCTTCCTTCCACGCTGTGGGTTGTTCGGCTGACAGTGATCACGCAGGCAATCATCGACGCCGCAAACCGGTGGGCCAGTATCGCCACTGCAAACACTCCGCAATCGTTCAAAGCATCACGACAAGGCACACCCGCGAAGTCGGTGTTCCCCCAAAATGGCGGGTCCCCTCATGACTGGATGTTCTATCCGCCACATCCCTCTCCGGAAGCACTAAACGCACGGACGGTATTCGCCACGGCTCACCCGTAGTAGGATACGCTTATACGGCGAGCTAAGGGTAACGGCGGTCGTCATTCTTTCCCTTCCTTCCGATACCCACAGTCGTTAAAATCTCGGACTCATAACCAGATACCGCTTCCATGTAACATGTATACCTGCTGTCCTTGCTCTTTCCTCGTATTCCGTTACGATGTGTGCTCTCATGTAATTGATGTCTTGTAGTTCTGATGACACGACGATGCGTATGATGAGCTGTGGTTACTTGAGGAAGGTGGCAAACGTACGTTGTCTGTAGCGATGGCATGCAACACCTTCGTCACGTCTTCTCCGACTTTTCTGGTATATGTTGCCTCGCCCATGCCGCAGTCTCCTCGGTCGCGTTCACCAACGCGTCGAGCCGAGGAAGCGTCCAGCTCTCGTCGTCTCCGTGATTAGCAGGGAGGATGGAAAGAATTGCCAGAGAGAGGTATGTGTGATAAGGGTCTTGGTTTTGTCGGTCAGATGATCGTACAATGTGAGGACAGACAAGGCCACAGACCTGGGTTCTCACCCGGCGCTTTCGCCAATCCGCCGAACTTGAATTGGCAACGCGCGAGGAAGTCAGCCATGGCTCGCTCATCGACAAGGTCTCCTGCGTCGAGAATCTATGCGCAATCATGCGTCAAACAGGGTGCGGGTGTTAGATCAGACCCACTTACGCTCAACGCCGCTCCGCACCAGAAGCAGTAGCACGCGTCGGCAAGCTTGTTTGTCCTTCCGCTGAACCCACCTGAGGACGTTTGGTTCTGGAGCAGCCATCTAATCGTACGCTTGCGCTCCTGTGGTGTCAACACGGTTGAGCTTGATCTTGCTTGCATGCCAGATACGAGTTGGAGGGCAGCCAAAGCACAGTATGTAGTGCCACCTGCGAGAGATGAATCAGAAATTACTTTCAAGCTGCGCATGGATACTCACCTAGTGCTTCCCCATTAGGCGTTTGACCATATCCACCTTCATAGGTCTGAAGGCTGGGTCAATGAGTGCTTGACGAGGAGAGATCTGTCCCCCTCACGTAGCATCGCCGGATATATTCGATTGCGCGGTCAACATCAATGCCCGACCAATCGTCGAGCAAGCTGCTGATCACAAATGCACAGTAGAGCATCCGTAAGTCTGACTCGCCTCCGGTCGGTAACGCCGAAAAACTAGAGTGTTGGGTGTGAGCTGGTCAGGTAGGCACCATAATCGCAAATCCATCACCTGCCATCCTCTTTCTGACAAGAGCGCAGGAGGCATATAATACCTGATCTGTCCAAGTTTGAAAATTCGTCCCGAAGAATCGCCAGCGAAATCAGCGCAGTGTATGTCATGACGAGGTGCGGGACGTCATAGTCAGATAAACCCCCCTAAACAATCGACATTGATTCTCTGTTAGATTCAAAGTTCGCACAGCCAACTCACCGATGATTCCTCTGGTGTGACGTAGGTACTCGGCCTGAATCCAGCGCCCCAAGGCCCCGCTAGTACGAGTTTTCATCAATGGCATTGACAATAGTGCAGCTGCTGAACGGACAGATCTGTTGTTCCCAGAGCCAGCTCCTCCAGCTCTCACGGTCATGTTCGCTGCTCTTGGAGTTGAGTAGCTCCAAAATATCAAGCGTTCCTAGACAGTAGAAGGCGACCGCTATGCTACCAAGGACTTGACGTTAGTGAACATTCGACAGCAGGAACCTGAACGCTACGTACCGTGAGGGATCAACCTCGACTTGACTGGACGGTAATGCTATCAAGCATCTGCTGCAATGAGCGCCATGGCCTCCCCGTGCAAGTGGTAGTGGATTCGACATGACACGCAATGTGTCTCGTGTAATCAATGGCCGTGGAGGTACATTGCAATCGCGAGCGCCGATGCAATTTAGTGGCGGTTGTCATGCGAGATTGGATCGGGAAGCTATCGACTTTCAAATCTAACACGGACAAACAACCTCCGGGTCCCGCAGACCACTGCCAGATCTGACGCCACATTGAGCATCACAGATACTTTCTCTTCTCGCTACGCCCTTTGTTTTGCTATCTGATTACTATGGAAGGACTCAAGCTTCCCTTGGACATCCTCTCCGAGATCATTGACGCTGTCGCAGTGTTGGAAACCGGACTCAGTATTGCCTGCTGCAAGTCTCGCTGCCTATGCGCTGATCTCGCGCGAATGACTTCACCAAGCTCGTGTTCGCCTATAGAACGACGCGAGGCTCCGAACAGTAAACATGGCGATATCGAAGACAAAATCTCGTTCTCCGAACTAGGCGCCATAGTCAAGATCGTCGTGCTCACCGTCCGCAATTGGGATTCGGAGTTCCGTCTGCGTGTTCGGGGCAGTCACACGGAGTAACCATGGCCTCACCTACAACGCCTCAAAAATTCCGAGGCCTTCCGCGTTGACGGTCAGTATGAGGAGTATTTCTTCTGTGCACATGGCACACTCTCATGTATCGATTCTCGAGATGTCAGACACTGCGAACTCTGCACATTGATATAGAGCGATAAACTCAGTCTGTATTCACGAGACTAGTTAGGATAACAATGTACCTATAGAGCGATAAACTAATAGGTGTTAATCAGTAAGCAGTCAGGTAAACGAAGTAAGTAATCTGTTAAGCTCACCTCAGTCTGTATTCACGAGACTGAGGTGACAGACGCAAGTGGTCGAGTATAAGTACAGTACGGAACAAGACGAGCTGCAAACAAGACATGGTAAACAGTCTCAAAGGACAAGAACTCAGTGAAACAAAAGATGACACATATGAGACAAAACAATACATGAAACTGGTCGCTGCGCGGTCCTGCCGCGCCCATTCACGTCCTCGCGGGCTCGCGCACGGCTTGCCCGCGGCCCCATTTCCTCCAACACTCCTCCTCAAGCCTGCGCGAGCCCGAGCGCGGCCGCGAAATGCTTGACCTTGACGGACGGTAGTGCCTTCGTCAGGATGTCGGCGGTCATGTCGGCGGTCGGGCAGTAGAGCAGGCGAATCGAGCCCGCGTCGATAGAATAGCGAATGAAATGATAACGCACGTCGATGTGCTTGGTGCGCGCGTGGTAGGAGCCGTCCTTCGTCAGCGCGATTGCGGCCTGGTTGTCGTTGTAGAGCGTGGTCGGATCCGCGAGAGGCCCAAAAACCTCGCCAATGAGGCGTCTGAGCCAGACCGCCTCCTTCGCGGCGTGTGTTGTTGCGACGTACTCGGACTCGGCCGTGCTCAGTGTAACGAGTTCCTGCTTCTTTGATGCCCAAGAAACAGCGCCGCCGTCGACCAGAAAAACATACCCTGTGATTGCGCGACGGTGCTCCTGCGTGGCGCCATCCGCATCGACGAAACCTTCGAGTTCACGCTTTTCGCCGCCATAGATTAGCGAGAGTGTGCGCGTGCCGAGCAGGTAACGGAAGATGCGCTTGACAGCGTCCCAGTGAGGCTGCCCAGGGTTATGCGCGAACTGCGCGAGCGTCGATACTGCAAATGCGATGTCTGGCCGCGTCCCGAGCGCGGCGTACATGAGGGCACCGATTGCTTCCTTGTACGGGACACGGCGCATGCGAGCGACTTCTGCGGGGCTCTCGGGACACTGAGTCTTCGAGAGCAGCTGGTGAGCGTCCATAGGCGTCGAGACAGGCTTCAGGTCAACAAAATTGAAACGAGCGAGTAAGGCGTCGATGTAGGCGTGTTGGGAGAGGGAGAGGGTGCCGGCGTTGAGATCGCGTGTAATCTTGATGCCGAGCAGCCACGAAACAGGCCCGAGGTCGGTCAGCTTGTAAGCTGCACCAATCTTTGCCTTGTTCTCGTCGAGGAGACGTCGCGAGCTCCCCGTGAAGAGGCAGTCGTCGACATGGGCCGCGAGCACGAGTATGTGCTCACCTTCGCGCTTGTAGAAAACGCCCCAGTCTGCCTCCGCCCTCATGAACCCCAGCTTCCTGAGCGCCGCGCACAGCGTCTCATACCACTTCCGCCCGCCCTGCTTCAACCCATACAGCGCCTTCTCGAGCTTGAGGACAAAAGCCTTGCGGTCCGCAAACGCGTGGTCAGGTGGCTGTTCAAGGTAGACGTCCTCGTCGAGTTTCGAGTTCAGGTAAGCACTGTTGAAGTCGAACGAGTCGGCTGCCCAGCCGTTGCGAGCCGCGATAGCCAAGAGAAGACGAATAGAAGAAAGCTTAGCGACAGGAGCAAAGGTGTCGTAGTAGTCGACGCCGTAGATCTGAGTGAAGCCCCGAGCGACTAGCCGGGCCTTGTACTTGTCGATTTCGCCAGCAGCATTCTTCTTGACGCGGAGAACCCATTTAGAGTCGACGACGTTGCCAGTAGAGGGTTGGGGGACAATGCGCCAGGTCTTGTTTGCGACAAGGGAGTCGAGTTCGGCTTGAATGGCGTCCTGCCACTTCGGCCAGTCTGGGCGCTTCTTTGCCTCCGTGTACGTCGGCTCGACGCACTCGGCGTCCCCCGCTGCTGCCGCCATCGCCAGCTCCACCTCTTCTTCCACTGTTCGCGCCATCGCCATCGCCCCCATCTCTGCTTCCTCGCCCTCCTGAACCTCCTCGATCCTTGCCGTACCCTCCTGGACACCCATCGGCAACGCTGGTCCTCCCGCGCGTCCCGACACTGTGCCCTCCCCTGCCCTCAGCCGCCGCACATAGTCCGATTCCTTACGGACGCGCGACGACCTCCTCAGCTCCCCCTCAACCTCCGTCTTCTTCGGCTGTCGAGCCTCCAGCTCGTGGTCCTCGGTGGTGGTAGATGGGAAGGTGGATTCGGGTGTAGCAGGAAGAGGTTCGGGTGCAGATGGGGTGGGAGAGGGGGCACGCTCGTGTTCGTCCAGGTGAGTACTGACTTCCATCCTCTCCCCCTCGAGCGGCACCTCAACGTCACTATTCGGGCCCGGGAAGACAACACTGCGCTCGACCGTCACAGTGCGACGCTTCGGCCAGTAGATGCGGTGCGCGTCGGACTCCTCGTCAAAACCGACCCATCGCGCGTCCTCTGCCCGGCCCGACAGTTTCGATCCGCCAGGCGAGTGCACTCGAACACGACATCCCCACACGTGCAAGTGTGCAAGGTTCGGTTTACGCCCCCAGAAGACCTCAAACGGTGTCTTGCCATCGAGTACCCGGGTCGGCGTCCGGTTCTTGAGGTACACCGCGTGAAGAGCGGCCTCCCCCCACAGTGCTTTCGGCAGCGCTGCGTCGTGCAGCATTGCGTGGACCTTCTCCATCACGGTGCGGTTCCCTCGCTCTGCGACTCCATTGTACTCCGGCGTGTCATGTGCCGTGAGCTTCCTGACAGTTCCGTCCTCGTCCAGCAGCTTCGTGAAGTCAGCGCTGAGGAACTCCCCGCCGCGGTCGGAGTGCAGGCATCGAATACGCGTGCCCTTCTGCGTCAGGTAGAAGCCACGAACTTTGCGGTATGCACCCAAAGTCTCGTCCTTGGAGCGCATCAGGTGAAGGGAGGCATAGCGAGAGCAATCGTCCGTGAACATGGAGTAGTACTGACGTCTGCCTAGGGTGCGAACAGGAGATGGCCCCAGATGTCGGCGTGGACCTCCTCCCGACAGCGCTCGCTCGTGGGCGTACACGCTCGGTCGCAATCGGCTTTCGCGTCGTCTTGCCAGCAGCGCAGGACTCGCAGTCCTCAACTGGTCCATCGGTGCTCGACAAGACCAGCCCCTCAACAGCTCCGCGCGCCACCATGTTGCGTGCAGCCTCAGGTGCGACGTGCCCAAGCTCGCGGTGGAGTTCCTCGCGTGTCACGGCACGAACAGCGTGGTCTGCCTCGTCTTCTGCCGTGGCCCCTGTGTCCGCGCGTGGGATACGCAAGCGGTACAGGCCGTCAGCAAGCGGGATCACGGCGATCCGAGTTCCATCCGAACGCGAGATGCGACACTCATTGTTCTTGAACACGACCGCACTTCCTGCAGCGGCAACTCGGGCAATTGAGACAAGCGTGACGCCCATCGTGGGTGCGTGAAGAACATCTTGGAGAAGTACTCGGGTTGTCCCGCCAGAGCCATCTGGTAAGTCGACGTACATATCGCCTCGTCCGATTGCCTTGAACGTGTGGTTATCGGCCGCGTGGATGGTACGGGGAGGGATCTCGGCGTAACTGATGAACCTGTCCCTATGACAGGACATGTGTTTCGTAGCGCCCGAATCGAAGAGAATGATTTCATCGGCGGCGGGGGTTCGTGCGCGAGCGACGCGTTGACGCGCCCAGGGCCTCGCTAGGCCCCGATTTGCCGCTTTAGCGGACTCGCGGTATCCTCGTGGCGGGTGTTACTCGAACCCTCTCGGCCGCGCTGCTCCTTTCGCAAACTCGCGCACCGCCCGCGGATGCACATAGGCCACGGACGGACTTGGGCAGGACAGAGGACGTATCTCCGGCCATCGCGGGCCTAATTCCGGGCGCTCGCGGATTCCAGGCGCGGAGGCGCGGTCCCGTGATAGTGGGACATCGCGACGCGGGCCACGACTCTTCGCGGGCGCGACCCCGCGGCCGCGGAATTTCTGTGTTATTTATTGAAAGACTTAGTTATGGACTCGGCCTGTAAAATACACGGCGAAGCGCCGGGCAATTCAGATTCCCCCTTCCCCCTTCTTGGGATCTCAACACTGAGCTTACACTGCGCCCGCGAACTCCCTGCGACCTGACTGCGAACTGCGACTGCGACCTGCGACTCGCGACTCCGCGAGACTGCGAAATTCAACTCGCGAAACCCGCGACTCTTGCGGTTCCCCCTCGGCCTTTGCCACGTCACCACACTGCGCCTTGCCTCTAGCCAGGGCACCCCGACTCTAACCTCCTCCTGCTTCGCTCCTTTTGCGGTACGCCCGCGCACCCCTCACAGAATCTCGCGACGGCCTCGCCCTACAAAGGCGCTCGGCCCTCT
>JABYQO010000058.1:0-81964 GCA_022606155.1 Trametes elegans | reverse complement strand
GGGGCAGTGACTACTCCGTAGTCAACCCACACAGCTTCCGACCTGTCTTCACGCAGGAGCAGCTCGCCTCCTCCCTCGGCAACGTATCTCCGGGAACCGGTACTCCGGGCAACCTTCCTGTTGGACGAAGAACAACTCTGCTCGGATATCTGTTCCACCCAGTCCGCAGATCCGTGCCACCCCGAACTCTCCGCTGCATGCACCGCCGCTACCAAGGGCAACTCTTGCTGGTCCTGGAACAACGAAGGCCTCCTTCATTTCAACAACCGGATTTATGTGCCAGATGTCTTGGATCTCCGCCTTCGAGTCCTCCGATCCCGCCACGACCACCCGACCGCTGGACATTGGGGCCAGAACAAGACACAGGCCCTGGTGTTCCGCGACTACGCATGGCCAGGACTCCGAGCCTATGTCCGGGACTATGTGAAGTCCTGCACCCAGTGCGCGTGCGCAAAGATCCCTCGGCACCTTCCCTACGGGACACTCAAACAACTCGCGATCCCGGAATGCCCGTGGAACTCCGTCTCAATGGACCTCATCGAGCAACTCCCGAACTCCGGAGGCTTCACCGCCATCCTCGTTGTCGTCGACCACCTCACCAAGCAGGCTATCTTCATCCCGATGCACGACACCCTAACCGCCTCGGAGCTCGCAGACCTGTTTGTCATGCACGTCTTCTCCAAGCACGGAGTTCCATTGAACATCACCTCCAATTGGGGTTCCGAGTTTGTCTCCCATTTCTTCTGCTCCCTCAGAAAGGCCCTCGACATGCGCCTACACTTCACCTCCAGGTACCATCCGGAGGGTGACGGCCAGACCAAGCGAGTGAATCAGACCCTGGAGCAGTACCTCCGGATCTACTGCAACTACCAGCAGGACGACTGGGCCTGCTTACTTCCATTGGCAGAGTTCGCGTATAACAACGCTCCCAACGCAACTACCGGGATCTCTCCGTTCTTCGCAAACAAGGGATATCACCCCGGACTTGCGGTACACCCGGAATGCAACCTCACCTCTGCCCGGGCCCGGGAGTTTGCAGTCAACCTCGAGGAACTCCACTTGGTCCTCCGGATGCAGATCGCAGAAGCACAGGCCCATTACCAGACACAGGCAGACAAGCACCATCTCCCCGCACCGGATTTCCATGTCGGAAATCCGGTGTACCTAAAGGCCAAGCACATCCGAACAACGCATCCATCTAAGAAGCTATTGGAGAAGTTCCTTGGCCCCTCCGAAATCATCACGAAGGTGGGAACACACTCCTATACGCTTCAACTACCCGACTCCATGTGTGCCGTCCACCCTGTCTTCCATGTCTCCTAGCTGGAGCCCACCATACCAAACGGAATTCTGGAACGCGTACAGCCCGCTGGAAGTTCTGCAAGCTCTTGTACCTAGTCCATTGGGCCAGATACAAGGGTATGGACGAAGAGACTTCGTGGATCTTGGCCACAGAGCTCGGACATGGGCAGGAGTTAGTCACGGACTTCCACCGGAAGTACCCGAACAAACCAGGACCATTAGACAAAGTTCTTTGACGCACTTATTAGGCTGCTCTTTTATCGCTTAGTTCATGCTTGCTTATGGTCCAAGAAGTTGCTACATTTCACCACTTTACTATTTATAGTAGCGTACGACCCCCGGAACTCTGTCAGTCTACTTCGGGCCCGATCCAGAACTCCCGTTCTCCTCCTCCTCCTCCTCATCACCCTCATCCCCCGAACCCGACTCCTCCTTACCCTCATCTCCCAAACCAGACTCCTCCAACCCTGACACTTCCTCCAACCCAGATCCCAACCTGTTGCCCTCGGCCTCCGCCACCTCTTCCGCGCTCGCAGCTGCCATGTCCACCACCTCGTCCGGCTCCGGGATGAACTCCTCCTTGTCCTCCTCGTGGTGGCTCTTGATGTAATCCACAAGCGCCTGGTAGTGCTCCTGGGCCCCCACGGTCTCCTTGCGGAAGAGCTGTGCGGCCTCCTTAAACTCCTTGATCTCTGGGCGCAGGAGCGCCACGTCCCGCTGCGTGGACTGGTGCATGGCCTGGGCACACGCCTGGACCTGCCGGAAGCCCTGGAGCTCCGCCAGAACCATGTGAAGGAGCTGGTCCCCTGACAGGAGGTCGGAGGACTCCGGGTTTGCTGCCCAAGTGGGCGCATGGAGAGTGGTGCCTCCGGAACTCCCGGCCATAGGGGCGGAAGTCCCAGCCCCGGCGCGCGAACCCGGCCATCGGGCGTGGCACCCCCAGTGTTGGCGCCGGACCCTTTGGTCGGCTCCTCCAGGATTAGGCCAGTGGAGGGCTTGCCGTCAGTCTGGCAAGCGGTTTTGCGGTGGTGGCGCTCAATGCAGGAGCGCACCTTCACGCTGTCGCGGTAATAACACAGCTGCCCGATGCAGGTGCATACGTCGCAGGAGACCCTAAAACCAAAGTCAGCCGGAAATCCGACGGAGCCCGACGGACTTACTTGGACTCCACCAAGGGCTTCTCCGGGGCCTTTCCCTTGGCCGCGGCCGCCCATGTCCTCTTTGTCTTCGGCGCCGTCTCGGACGCCAACGGACTTCCTTTGGTGGCCCGCTTCTTGGCTGCCTCCGCCACCTTAGCCGCCTCTGCTGCCTTGGCCACCTCTGCCACCTTGGCTGCCTCCGCCGCCCTGGCCGCCTCCGCCGCCGCGGCCTTCGCTGCCCTTCGCTTGCGCTCCTCCTCCTCCCGCTGCTCGCGCTTAGCCTCTGCGCGCAGCCACGCCATCTCCACCTCCGCTGCCACCAGGCGCTCCTTGAGGGTACGCTACGGGGGTACGCCGGACATGTTGCTGGGGGGGGACTAGGATTGGGCTGGGAGAGAGTGGTTGTGGTTGAGGTTTGGGGTTGGGGCTCGAGCCGCCCATAGGCCAGGTTTTTATAGCCGTCAACCCAGACGAGCTTCGCGGGCGCCCCACCACGTCCTCTGTTTCGACAACGAGCGACCCGCGCCGCCCCAATTAGGCACACTCGGTGTCAATACTGGGGCCCGCACAATGGCCCTCGGGGGCTCAGGCCTAGGAGGGGGCATTGTCACGATCCATGCTGGAACTCCGGAGCGACCCCAAAGGAGTTCCGTTAGGACTTCCGGACTTTCAACGTTTAGTATGCTCTCAATCTTTCCTTGCGCTGGCATCATACAGTTCCTAGTAGAATTTCCATTCTCTCAGCTTGCATCAAGGGACCTTGGACTCACGGGAGTTTTGATGTCCATGATGCAAGCCCCCTTCCTTATATGTTAGGTTTGCTTAGTATATAAGGCGCACTGGTAGTAGCCTTTGCCTCAGTTTGGATACTTGTTCGTTACTCTCTGCTACCCTATGCTCCTCGGTACTCTACTCACAATACACTCTTGTTCTTCGGACACCCGTCTTGGACATCTGTTGGACACCTTTGGTCTTCCATCACTTGTCGGTGAACTCTAGTAAATAGGGGACACCCAACGAGATCACTCAGGGCGTTACCCATAGTTTCGCCAAGTCCCCACATTCCATGTTGTGGTCAGAACTCCGCCGGCCTTCCCGGAACCCTGCCTCCATTCATCTGTCTGCCCATGGCATGCGTCCTAATAGTGTATCCAAACTCACACTGAGGGTCTCATCATGTCTACGGAACCTGAAGGTGTTTGGTTTGGATTCTCTGCGCATTGCATCCGGGTCCCCATTGGGGATCCGACTACTCCCACACGCCCCGCGGGTTCGCAACCCCTCCTCGATGTCTCCACCCAGTCACCCCTAGCCGAGTCGCATGCTGGAACTCCGGAGGCAGTCCTGTCTTGCCTTTCTGGAGCTCCACTTCTCAGCTTCCCCCAATTCACGCCCACCAATCCTCCTCGTATTCCTCCCGACAACCCGCGGATGTCCCCCAACAACCCTTTTGTTGCACCGTCTTGGTTGAGCCCGTAGCCTGCCGCACCAGCCCCAGAACTCCACAAACATCCACCTCACCTTTCCAATCCGACCCCCGCACCTTCATCCGACCCCCAACGGGACCTGGCGCAGGCTATGCTGCTACTCGCCCAGACACTCCGGCTCACCCAGACTACTTCTGCTGCTCACACTGGAACTCCGTCCGCCTCCTCCGGATGCAGCAATGTCCGGGAGCCCGATCAGTTTGACGGATCCGATCCCACCAAGCTCCATTCCTTCTTCATGCAGCTGGAACTAGTCTTCAAGGCTCGTCCTAGGACGTTCAACACCGACGAGAAGAAAGTCACCTACACTATCTCCTACCTCAAGGGCATGGCCCTCGCCTGGTTTGAGCTGTACCTCCTAGAGCGTGAGTCTGGAAACCTGCCGGAATTCCTACACTCCTATGAGGTGTTTCAGGAGGAACTCCAGGTTAACTTTGGCCCATATGATGTAACCGGACAAGCCGAACATGACCTTGAGAACCTCCGAATGGCGGACAACCAGCGGATCGCGAAGTACATTACCCAATTCACTCGGCTCGCAACGCAGGTCCGCTGGGGTAGAGCTGCCCTTCGGTGTTAGGACACATGCCGTGGGCAGGCGGGTAGATGGGGACGGGGTTCCGGGAAGGCCGGCGGAGTTCCGACCACGACACAGGGATGTGGAGACTTGGCGAAACTATTGGTAACGCCCTGAGCAATCTCATCGGGTGTCCCCTGTTTACTAGAGTTCACCGACAAGAGACGGAAGACCAAGGTGTCCGACAGATATCCGAGATGGGGTCCGAGGAATGAAGGTGTATTGCGAGTAGCGTACTGAGAGGCGTAGCGTAATGAGCAAAGAGTAAGAACAAGGAGTAAGGAACAAGTATCCGAACTGAGGCAAAGGCTACTACCAGTGCGCCTTATATACTAAGCAACCTAACATATAAGGAAGGGGGCTTGCATCATGGACATCAGAACTCCGTGAGTCCAAGGTCCCTTGACGCAAGCCAAGAGAATGGAAGTTCTACTAGGAACTGTATGACGCCAGCACAAGGAAGGATCGAGAGCGTACTAAATGTGGAAAGTCCGGAAGTCCTAACGGAACTCCTTTGAGGTCGCTCCGGAGTTCCGGCATGGGTTGTGACAGTGCCCCCCTCCTAGGCCCGAGCCCCCGAGGGCCATAGCGTGACCGCGGTAATGACACCGAGTACGTAATGGGGCAGCGCGGATTGCCCGTTGTTGAAACAGAGGACGAGGCGGAGCGCCCGCGAAGCTCGTCTGGGTTGGCGGCTATAAGAGCCCTGCTTGTGGCCGGCCCAAGACCCAACCCCAAACCACCAACAACCCTCCCACTCAGCCAAACCCTAGTCCCCCCCCCCAGCAACATGTCCGGCTACCCCACCACGTACCCTCAAGGAGCGTCTGGCGGCGGCTGAGGCGGAGACGGCGCGGTTGTGCGCGGAGGCCGAGCGCGAGCAGCGGGAGGAGGAGGAGCATGAGCGGAGGGCAGCGGAGGCCGCGGCGGAAGGCGGCCAAGGCGGCGGAGGCGCAAGAAGCGGGCGCCGAAGGAAGTCCGTCGGCGTCCGAGAGGCCCCGAAGACGAAGAGGACGCGAGGGCCGCGGCCAAGGGAAGGCCCCGGAGAAGCCCTTGGTGGAGTCCAAGTAAGTCCGTCGGCTCCGTGGATTTCCGGCTGACTTTGGTTTAGGGTCTCCTGTGATGTGTGCGCCGCATCGGGCAGCCTGTACTACCGCGACAGCGCGAAGGTGCGCTCTGCATCGAGTGCCACCACCGCAAGACGCTTGCCAGACCGAGGCAAGCCCTCCACCGGCCCGGTCCTGGAGGAGCCGACCGAGGGGTCCGGTGCAACACCGGGGGTGCCACGCCCCGCGGCCGGGTTGCGCACCGGGGCCGGACTTCGCCCCTACGGCCGGGAGCTCCGGGGCCCGCTCTCAGGCGCCCACTTGGGCGGCAAACCCGGAGTCCTCCGACCTCCTGTCGGGGACCAGCTCCTTCACAGGTCCTGGCGGAGCTCCAGGGCTTCCGGCGGGACCAGGCGCGCGCCCAGGCCATGCACTTGTCCACGCAGCGGGACGTGGCGCTCCTGCGCGCGGAGATCAAGGAGTTCAAGGAGGCCGCGCAGCTCTTCCGCAAGGAGACCGTGGGGGCCCAGGAGCGCTACCAGGCGCTCGTGGAATACATCGAGGCCACCGCGAGGAGGACGAGGAGGAGTTCTGCCCGGAGCCGGAGAGGCGCGACGCGGCGGCTGCGAGCGCGGAAGAGGCGGCGGAGGCCGAGGGACGAGTCGGGTCCGGGTCGGAGGAAGAGTCGGGGTCGGAGGAGTCTGGTTCGGGAGACGAGGGCGAGGAGGAGTCGGGCTCAGGGGATGAGGGTGATGAGGGGAGGAGGAGGAGGATGGGAGTTCCGGGTCGGGCCGAAGTAGACCGCGGAGTTCCGGGGCGACGCTACAGTAAATAGTAAAGTGGAAATTGTAGCGAACTTCTTGGCCATAAGAAAAGTGAAGAAAGTGATAAGGAAGCGGTCTAATAAGTCCAAAGAACTTTGTCTAGCGGTCCTGGTTTGTCCGGGTATTCCGGTGGAAGTCCTGACTAGCTCCTGCGCGTGTCCGAGTTCCGTGGCCAAGATCCACGAAGTCTCTTCGTCCGTACCCTCGTAGCCAGCCCAACGGACTAGTACAAGAGTTGCAGGACTTCCGCGTCGGTCCAGTTTGGAGTCCAGGATCTCCGAGATCTCGTACTCCGGTTCTCCGTCGACGATGACCGGAGGCGGAGGCGGTTGTACGCGTCCCGGAATTCCGTTCGGTGTGGCGGGCTCCAGCTGGGAGACGTGGAAGACGGGGTGGACGGCGCGCATGGAGTCGGGTAATCGAAGCGTGTAGGAGTGCGTTCCCACCTTCGCGATATTTCGAAGGGCCAAGGAACTTCTCCGAAGCTTCTTGGATGGACGCGTCGTTCGGATGTGCTCGGCCTTCAGGTATACCGGATCTCCGACGTGGAAATCCGGGGCAGGGAGACGGTGCTTGTCTGCCTGCGCCTGGTAGCGGGCCTGTGCTTCCGCGATCTGCGTCCGGAGGACCGAGTGGAGTTCCTCGAGGTCGACTGCAAACTCCCGGGCCCGGGCAGAGGTGAGGTCGCGTTCCGGGTGTACCGCAAGTCCGGGGTGATACCCCTTGTTCGCGAAGAACGGAGAGATCCCGGTGGTTGCGTTAGGAGCGTTGTTGTACGCGAACTCTGCCAACGGAGTAAGCGGGCCCAGTTGTCCTGCTGGTAGTTGCAGTAGATCCGGAGGTACTGCTCCAGGGTCTGGTTCACTCGCTCGGTCTGGCCGTCGCCTTCCGGTGATATCCGGAGGTGAAGTGTAGCGCATGTCGAGGGCCTTTCCGAGGGAGCGGAAGAAATGGGAGACGAACTCGGAACCCCGATCGGAGGTGACGTTCGACGGAACTCCGTGCTTGGAGAAGACGTGCATGACGAACAGGTCCGCGAGCTCCGAGGCGGTTAGGTGTCTGCGTCGGAATGAAGATAGCTTGTTGGTGAGCGGTCGACGACGACGAGGATGGCGGTGAAGCCCCGGAGTTCGGAGTTGCTCGATGAGGTCCATTGAGACGGAGTTCCACGGGCGTTCCGGGATCGGGAGTTGTTTGAGTGTCCCATAGGGAAGGTGCCGAGGATCTTTGCGCACACGCACTGGGTGCAGGACTTCACATGGTCCCGGACGTAGGCTCGGAGTCCTGCCATGCGTAGTCGCGGAACACCAGGGCCTGTGTCTTGTTCTGGCCCCAATGTCCGGCGGTCGGGTGGTCGTGCGGGATCGGAGAACTTGAAGGCGGAGATCCGAGACGTCTGGCACGTAAATCCGGTCGTTGAGGCAGAGGAGGCCTTTGTCGTTCCAGACCAGCAAGAGTTGCCCTTGGTAGCGGCGGTGCATGCGGCGGAGAGTTCGGGGTGGCATGGATCTGCGGACTGGGCGGAACAGATGTCCGAGCGGAGTTGTTCTTCATCCAACAGGAAGGTTGCTCGGAGTACCAGTTCCCGGAGATACGTCGCCCGGAGGGAGGAGGCGAGCTGCTTCTGCGTGAAGACAGGTCGGAAGTTGTGTGGGTTGACTACGGAGTAGTCACTGCCCCCTCCTTTGGGTAGACGTCCCAACGTCAAGTGAGCGCATCCGGTTTTGCGCCGAGCTTTCCGGGGCGGAAGTGGATGACCAGGTTGAATTGCAACAGGAACTCCGACCAGCGGGCTTGGTGACACGTAAGGAGCTTCGTAGTGGAAAAGTAATCGAGGTTCTTTGTGGTCCGTAACAACATCGATTGGAGTTCCGGAGCCCTTGAGGTAGTGCCGCCAGTTCCGGAAGCACTCGAAGATCGCCAGGAGTTCCTTGTCGTGTGTGTTGTAGTTGAGTTCCACTCCAGTTAGAGTCCGGGAGTGGAATGCGATGGGATGGAGTTTCCCGGACTCCGTGGTGATAGAGAGGATTCCGGCGATGGTGTAGTCAGACGTGTCGGTTTTGACGGTAAGTGGGCGGTTAGGTTCCAGTGGTGCAGGATGGGTGCGGAGGTGAAGGCACTCTTGAGCGCATTGAAGGACTTCCAGCACTTTCTCATTGAAGTTCCACGGAACTCCCTTGCGCATCAAGCGGGTCAAGGGAAGGACAATCTCGGAGTAGTTGTGGATGAACCGATGGTAGAAGTTCGCAAATCTGAGGAACAACTGGATGTCCCGGACCTTCCGGGGTTCCGGCCAGTCGAGGATCGCCTTCACCTTGGACTCAGACATAGTCAGGCCTTTGGGCGACAGGATGTAACCGAGGTACTTGACGGACGTGGCGTGAAACTCGCACTTGTCTGTGCGAGCAAAAAGCTGGGACTTTCTGGAGCCTCCAGAGGACTTCCCGGATGTGCTCCCAGTGTTCCTCAACCGAGTCCGAGTAGATGAGGATATCGTCAAGGTACACCACAACGCACACATCCAGGAGGTCCGCAAACACTTCATTGATGAAGTGCTGGAAGGCCGCCAGAGCGTTTAACAGTCCAAAAGGCATGACAAGCCACTCGAAGGAGCCATACCGGGTCCGGAAGGCCGTCTTCCACTCGTCTCCAGGTGCAATCCAGACGAGGTTATAGGCATGATGGAGGTCGATCTTGGTGTATATGCAGGCCTTCCGG
This sequence comes from Trametes elegans, assembly GCA_022606155.1. Lineage (NCBI taxonomy): Eukaryota > Fungi > Basidiomycota > Agaricomycetes > Polyporales > Polyporaceae > Trametes > Trametes elegans. The sequence continues at coordinate 72,871 of JABYQO010000058.1, read as the reverse complement.
GGGGTGTTGAGGAGATCTAAGACGAGGGGTAGCAGGTACTGGTCCTTCCAGGTGATCTTGTTAAGCCCCGGTAGTCCACACACAGGCGGAGGGATCCGTCCTTCTTTTTGACGAAGAGGACTGGAGCTCCGCATGGGGAGTTGGATGGCCGAATGAAGCCCGAACAGAGGTTTTCCTCGATATACCTGCACAGTGTGTTCAACTCCACCTGGGACAGTGAGTATATCGGGCCGAGGGGTGGTGGAACCTTGCCCTCCTCAAGGGTGATCTTGAGGTCAGAAGGCCGGTGTTCTGGGAGGGTGTCTGCCTTCCTCTTGCTGAAGACGTCTGCAAACTTGTGGTACTCCGGTGGAACTCCGGACAAGTCCGGCACTTCCTCCTCAACCAACAAGCTGCGGGCCTTCACAGAGTTCAGCGAGACGGCCAACAGGTTGAGAGTAAAACTCTCAGCCCCAGGCAGCCGGCATGCATGTATAAAAGCCGTGGTGTTGACCAGTGTAATCCGGGGTTCCGAATGGAGGTCCGAAGGGGGGTCCAACAAGGGGTCCAAAGGGGGGTCCAAAGGGGGGTCTGAAGGGGGGTCCGAAGGGGGGTCCGAAGGGGGAGAGGTGGTAGTGTTCGACTCTGCCGGAGGAACTCCGACCATGACGGATGGAGGTCCGGGCAGAGAAGCCAAGGGCGCCAGGTGTTCCAAAGGTGCAGGATGCGTCGGGGGTGCGGTCCGGAATTGGATGCTGCGCTTCTTCCAGTCAATCAAGGGATTGTAAGCGGAGAGCCAGCTATATCCCAGGACGGCGGAGACTGACTTGTCGAGCGGGGTTACGAAGAATTCGACCGACATGACCTCTCCCAAGGGGAACTGAATGGGCAGGGTGGAAGTCCGAGAAATGACGTGGTTTGACAAACCGTCGAAGAGTTGTAAGCAGATGGGAGGTACAGGATTCATCGGAAGTCCGTGACGTTCTACGAAGTCCAGATCCAGGAAACAGTGCGAGGACCCAGAGTCGACGAGCGCGCGGAATTCCGAATGGACGAGCTCGGAGAACAGGGTGACATGGAGGGAAAGGGGGTCGGAAAGAGCGGACACGTTGAGCCAGAGTGCCGAGGGAGGTTCCGTGCCGGGAGGGTTAATGCAGTCCTTGCCTGACACGGAAGACTGAGGACTGCTGACTAGTTTTTTGGCTCCTCCGTTGGCTTGGTGTCCTCCTGGACGTCCGACTGGAGGTCCGGCGACTCGAGTTCAGAGGTCTGTGCAGCGCGACCTTTAGCAGGGGAAGCGGACTTCTTCGGGCAGACTGCGGACACATGTCCGGCTCCGCCACAGAAGAGGCAGAGGTTGTTCGCGAACTGACGCTGCCGTTCTTCCTGGGTCAGCTTCCCGTCCTTACCCAGCTTATCCGAGTAGGGCTTGGAGGTCGGCTTGGCCGGGGTCTTAGAAGGGGTCGAAGGGTTGCGAGAGGTGGGGGCGGACGTCGGGGAACTTACGGCAGGAGTCGACGACTTGTATGGAGTTCCGGACCTTGGCTCCGAGGCGGTCTTTGCAGGGGTTGCCGACGACTTGTGGCTACCCGAAGACTCCCTGGCTTCCTCCGCCTTGCATTCCCAGTACCGGTGGTCCAGGGACTGCGCGAGGTTGCGGAGTTCCTCCAAGGAGTCCGGTTTCCCAACCTCGGAGATCTGATCCTTGAGTCGGGCCGGGAGTCCCTTGTAGAACTGGTACCGAATGTCACGACCTGTGCCGGAACTCCGGAGCAACCTCGAAGGAGTTCCGTTAGGACTTCTGGACTTTCCACATTTAGTACGCTCTCGATCCTTCCTTGTGCTGGCATCATACAGTTCCTAGTAGAACTTCCATTCTCTTGGCTTGCGTTAAGGGACCTCGGACCCACCGGAGTTCCGATGTCCATGACGCAAGCCCCCTTCCTTATATGTTAGGCTCGCTCAGTATATAAGGCGCACTGGTAGTAGCCTTTGCCTCAGTTTGGATACCTCGTTACTCTGCGCTATACTCTGCTACCCTATGCTCCTCGGTACTCTACTCACAATACACTCTTGTTCTTCGGACACCCGTCTTGGACATCTGTTGGACACCTTTGGTCTTCCGTCTCTTGTCGGTGAACTCTAGTAAACAGGGGACACCCGACGAGATCGCTCAGGGCGTTACGAATAGTTTCGCCAAGTCTCCACATCCCCGTGTCGTGGTCGGAACTCTGCCGGCCTTCCCGGAACCCCCTCCCTGTTCGTCCGCCTGCCCATGGCATGCGTCCTAACAGTGTATCCAAACTCACACTGAGGGTCTTGTCATGTCTACAGAACCTGAAGGTGTTTGGTCCGGATTCTCTGCGCGTCGCATCCGGGTCCCCATCGGGGATCCGACTACTCCCACACGCCCCGCGGGTTCGCAACCCCTCCTCGATGTCTCCACCCAGTCACCCCTAGCCGAGTCGCATGCTGGAACTCCGGAAGCGGCTCCGTCTCGCCTCCCCGGAGCTCCACTTCTCGGTTTTCCCCAATCCACGCCCACCAACCCTCCTCGTATCCCTCCTGACAACCCGCGGACGTCCCCCAACAACCCTTTCGTCGCACCGTCTCAGTCGAGCCCACAGCCCGCCGCACCAGCCCCGGAGCCCCGCGAACCTCCACCTCACCTCCCCGATCTGATTCCCGCACCTTCATCTGACCCCCAACGGGACCTGGTGCAGGCTATGCTGCTACTCGCCCAGACACTCCGGCTCACCCAGACTACTTCCGCCGCTCACACCGGAACTCTGTCCACCTCCTCCGAACGAAGCAACGTTCGGGAGCCCGACCAGTTCGACGGATCGGATCCCACCAAGCTCCGTTCCTTCTTCATGCAGCTGGAACTAGTCTTCAAAGCCCGCCCTAGGATGTTCGATACCGACAAGAAGAAAGTCACCTACACCATCTCCTACCTCAAGGGCATGGCCCTCACCTGGTTCGAGCCGTACCTCCTGGAGCGTGAGTCCGGAAACCCGCCGGAGTTCCTATACTCCTATGAGGTGTTCCAGGAGGAACTCTGGGTTAACTTCGGCCCATATAACGTAACCGGACAAGCCGAACATGACCTTGAGAACCTCCGAATGGCGGACAACCAGCGGATCGCGAAGTACATCACCCAATTCACTCGGCTCGCAACACAGGTCCGCTGGGGTAGAGCTGCCCTTTGGTACCAGTTCTACAAGGGACTCCCGGCCCGACTCAAGGATCAGATCTCCGAGGTTGGGAAACCGGACTCCTTGGAGGAACTCCGCAACCTCGCGCAGTCCCTGGACCACCGGTACTGGGAACGCAAGGCGGAGGAAGCCAGGGAGTCTTCGGGTAGCCACAAGTCGTCGGCAACCCCTGCAAAGACCGCCTCGGAGCCAAGGTCCGGAACTCCATACAAGTCGTCGACTCCTGCCGTAAGTTCCCCGACGTCCGCCCCCACCTCTCGCAACCCTTCGACCCCTTCTAAGACCCCGGCCAAGCCGACCTCCAAGCCCTACTCGGATAAGCTGGGTAAGGACGGGAAGCTGACCCAGGAAGAACGGCAGCGTCAGTTCGCGAACAACCTCTGCCTCTTCTGTGGCGGAGCCGGACATGTGTCCGCAGTCTGCCCGAAGAAGTCCGCTTCCCCTGCTAAAGGTCGCGCTGCACAGACCTCTGAACTCGAGTCGCCGGACCTCCAGTCGGACGTCCAGGAGGACACCAAGCCAACGGAGGAGCCAAAAAACTAGTCAGCAGTCCTCAGTCTTCCGTGTCAGGCAAGGACTGCATTAACCCTCCCGGCACGGAACCTCCCTCGGCACTCTGGCTCAACGTGTCCGCTCTTTCCGACCCCCTTTCCCTCCATGTCACCCTGTTCTCCGAGCTCGTCCATTCGGAATTCCGCGCGCTCGTCGACTCTGGGTCCTCGCACTGTTTCCTGGATCTGGACTTCGTAGAACGTCACGGACTTCCGATGAATCCTGTACCTCCCATCTGCTTACAACTCTTCGACGGTTTGTCAAACCACGTCATTTCTCGGACTTCCACCCTGCCCATTCAGTTCCCCTTGGGAGAGGTCATGTCGGTCGAATTCTTCGTAACCCCGCTCGACAAGTCAGTCTCCGCCGTCCTGGGATATAGCTGGCTCTCCGCTTACAATCCCTTGATTGACTGGAAGAAGCGCAGCATCCAATTCCGGACCGCACCCCCGACGCATCCTGCACCTTTGGAACACCTGGCGCCCTTGGCTTCTCTGCCCGGACCTCCATCCGTCATGGTCGGAGTTCCTCCGGCAGAGTCGAACACTACCACCTCTCCCCCTTCGGACCCCCCTTCGGACCCCCCTTCAGACCCCCCTTTGGACCCCCCTTTGGACCCCTTGTTGGACCCCCCTTCGGACCTCCATTCGGAACCCCGGATTACACTGGTCAACACCACGGCTTTTATACATGCATGCCGGCTGCCTGGGGCTGAGAGTTTTACTCTCAACCTGTTGGCCGTCTCGCTGAACTCTGTGAAGGCCCGCAGCTTGTTGGTTGAGGAGGAAGTGCCGGACTTGTCCGGAGTTCCACCGGAGTACCACAAGTTTGCAGACGTCTTCAGCAAGAGGAAGGCAGACACCCTCCCAGAACACCGGCCTTCTGACCTCAAGATCACCCTTGAGGAGGGCAAGGTTCCACCACCCCTCGGCCCGATATACTCACTGTCCCAGGTGGAGTTGAACACACTGTGCAGGTATATCGAGGAAAACCTCTGTTCGGGCTTCATTCGGCCATCCAACTCCCCATGCGGAGCTCCAGTCCTCTTCGTCAAAAAGAAGGACGGATCCCTCCGCCTGTGTGTGGACTACCGGGGGCTTAACAAGATCACCTGGAAGGACCAGTACCTGCTACCCCTCGTCTTAGATCTCCTCAACACCCCCCGGAAGGCCTGCATATACACCAAGATCGACCTCCATCATGCCTATAACCTCGTCTGGATTGCACCTGGAGACGAGTGGAAGACGGCCTTCCGGACCCGGTATGGCTCCTTCGAGTGGCTTGTCATGCCTTTTGGACTGTTAAACGCTCTGGCGGCCTTCCAGCACTTCATCAATGAAGTGTTTGCGGACCTCCTGGATGTGTGCGTTGTGGTGTACCTTGACGATATCCTCATCTACTCGGACTCGGTTGAGGAACACTGGGAGCACATCCGGGAAGTCCTCTGGAGGCTCCAGAAGTCCCAGCTTTTTGCTCGCACAGACAAGTGCGAGTTTCACGCCACGTCCGTCAAGTACCTCGGTTACATCCTGTCGCCCAAAGGCCTGACTATGTCTGAGTCCAAGGTGAAGGCGATCCTCGACTGGCCGGAACCCCGGAAGGTCCGGGACATCCAGTTGTTCCTCAGATTTGCGAACTTCTACCATCGGTTCATCCACAACTACTCCGAGATTGTCCTTCCCTTGACCCGCTTGATGCGCAAGGGAGTTCCGTGGAACTTCAATGAGAAGTGCTGGAAGTCCTTCAATGCGCTCAAGAGGGCCTTCACCTCCACACCCATCCTGCACCACTGGGAACCCGACTGCCCGCTCACCGTCGAAACTGCACAGAGTCCGGGGAACTCCATCCCATTGCGTTCCATTCCCAGACTCTGACTGGAGCAGAACTCAACTACGACACCCACGACAAGGAACTCCTGGCGATCTTCGAGTGCTTCCGGAACTGGCGGCACTACCTTAAGGGCTCCGGAACTCCAATCGATGTTGTTACGGACCACAAGAACCTCGAGTACTTCTCCACTACGAAGCTCCTTACACACCGCCAAGCCCGCTGGTCGGAGTTCCTGTCGCAATTCAACCTGGTCATCCACTTCCGCCCCGGAAAGCTCGGCGCAAAACCGGACGCGCTCACTCGACATTGGGACATCTACCCAAAGGAGGGGGGCAGTGACTACTCCGTAGTCAACCCACACAGCTTCCGACCTGTCTTCACGCAGGAGCAGCTCGCCTCCTCCCTCCGGGCAACGTATCTCCGGGAACCGGTACTCCGGGCAACCTTCCTGTTGGACGAAGAACAACTCTGCTCGGATATCTGTTCCACCCAGTCCGCAGATCCGTGCCACCCCGAACTCTCCGCTGCATGCACCGCCGCTACCAAGGGCAACTCTTGCTGGTCCTGGAACAACGAAGGCCTCCTTCATTTCAACAACCGGATTTATGTGCCAGATGTCTTGGATCTCCGCCTTCGAGTCCTCCGATCCCGCCACGACCACCCGACCGCTGGACATTGGGGCCAGAACAAGACACAGGCCCTGGTGTTCCGCGACTACGCATGGCCAGGACTCCGAGCCTATGTCCGGGACTATGTGAAGTCCTGCACCCAGTGCGCGTGCGCAAAGATCCCTCGGCACCTTCCCTACGGGACACTCAAACAACTCGCGATCCCGGAATGCCCGTGGAACTCCGTCTCAATGGACCTCATCGAGCAACTCCCGAACTCCGGAGGCTTCACCGCCATCCTCGTTGTCGTCGACCACCTCACCAAGCAGGCTATCTTCATCCCGATGCACGACACCCTAACCGCCTCGGAGCTCGCAGACCTGTTTGTCATGCACGTCTTCTCCAAGCACGGAGTTCCATTGAACATCACCTCCAATTGGGGTTCCGAGTTTGTCTCCCATTTCTTCTGCTCCCTCAGAAAGGCCCTCGACATGCGCCTACACTTCACCTCCAGGTACCATCCGGAGGGTGACGGCCAGACCAAGCGAGTGAATCAGACCCTGGAGCAGTACCTCCGGATCTACTGCAACTACCAGCAGGACGACTGGGCCTGCTTACTTCCATTGGCAGAGTTCGCGTATAACAACGCTCCCAACGCAACTACCGGGATCTCTCCGTTCTTCGCAAACAAGGGATATCACCCCGGACTTGCGGTACACCCGGAATGCAACCTCACCTCTGCCCGGGCCCGGGAGTTTGCAGTCAACCTCGAGGAACTCCACTTGGTCCTCCGGATGCAGATCGCAGAAGCACAGGCCCATTACCAGACACAGGCAGACAAGCACCATCTCCCCGCACCGGATTTCCATGTCGGAAATCCGGTGTACCTAAAGGCCAAGCACATCCGAACAACGCATCCATCTAAGAAGCTATTGGAGAAGTTCCTTGGCCCCTCCGAAATCATCACGAAGGTGGGAACACACTCCTATACGCTTCAACTACCCGACTCCATGTGTGCCGTCCACCCTGTCTTCCATGTCTCCTAGCTGGAGCCCACCATACCAAACGGAATTCTGGAACGCGTACAGCCCGCTGGAAGTTCTGCAAGCTCTTGTACCTAGTCCATTGGGCCAGATACAAGGGTATGGACGAAGAGACTTCGTGGATCTTGGCCACAGAGCTCGGACATGGGCAGGAGTTAGTCACGGACTTCCACCGGAAGTACCCGAACAAACCAGGACCATTAGACAAAGTTCTTTGACGCACTTATTAGGCTGCTCTTTTATCGCTTAGTTCATGCTTGCTTATGGTCCAAGAAGTTGCTACATTTCACCACTTTACTATTTATAGTAGCGTACGACCCCCGGAACTCTGTCAGTCTACTTCGGGCCCGATCCAGAACTCCCGTTCTCCTCCTCCTCCTCCTCATCACCCTCATCCCCCGAACCCGACTCCTCCTTACCCTCATCTCCCAAACCAGACTCCTCCAACCCTGACACTTCCTCCAACCCAGATCCCAACCTGTTGCCCTCGGCCTCCGCCACCTCTTCCGCGCTCGCAGCTGCCATGTCCACCACCTCGTCCGGCTCCGGGATGAACTCCTCCTTGTCCTCCTCGTGGTGGCTCTTGATGTAATCCACAAGCGCCTGGTAGTGCTCCTGGGCCCCCACGGTCTCCTTGCGGAAGAGCTGTGCGGCCTCCTTAAACTCCTTGATCTCTGGGCGCAGGAGCGCCACGTCCCGCTGCGTGGACTGGTGCATGGCCTGGGCACACGCCTGGACCTGCCGGAAGCCCTGGAGCTCCGCCAGAACCATGTGAAGGAGCTGGTCCCCTGACAGGAGGTCGGAGGACTCCGGGTTTGCTGCCCAAGTGGGCGCATGGAGAGTGGTGCCTCCGGAACTCCCGGCCATAGGGGCGGAAGTCCCAGCCCCGGCGCGCGAACCCGGCCATCGGGGCGTGGCACCCCCAGTGTTGGCGCCGGACCCTTTGGTCGGCTCCTCCAGGATTAGGCCAGTGGAGGCTTGCCGTCAGTCTGGCAAGCGGTTTTGCGGTGGTGGCGCTCAATGCAGGAGCGCACCTTCACGCTGTCGCGGTAATAACACAGCTGCCCGATGCAGGTGCATACGTCGCAGGAGACCCTAAAACCAAAGTCAGCCGGAAATCCGACGGAGCCCGACGGACTTACTTGGACTCCACCAAGGGCTTCTCCGGGGCCTTTCCCTTGGCCGCGGCCGCCCATGTCCTCTTTGTCTTCGGCGCCGTCTCGGACGCCAACGGACTTCCTTTGGTGGCCCGCTTCTTGGCTGCCTCCGCCACCTTAGCCGCCTCTGCTGCCTTGGCCACCTCTGCCACCTTGGCTGCCTCCGCCGCCCTGGCCGCCTCCGCCGCCGCGGCCTTCGCTGCCCTTCGCTTGCGCTCCTCCTCCTCCCGCTGCTCGCGCTTAGCCTCTGCGCGCAGCCACGCCATCTCCACCTCCGCTGCCACCAGGCGCTCCTTGAGGGTACGCTACGGGGGTACGCCGGACATGTTGCTGGGGGGGGGACTAGGATTGGGCTGGGAGAGAGTGGTTGTGGTTGAGGTTTGGGGTTGGGGCTCGAGCCGCCCATAGGCCAGGTTTTTATAGCCGTCAACCCAGACGAGCTTCGCGGGCGCCCCACCACGTCCTCTGTTTCGACAACGAGCGACCCGCGCCGCCCCAATTAGGCACACTCGGTGTCAATACTGGGGCCCGCACAATGGCCCTCGGGGGCTCAGGCCTAGGAGGGGGGCATTGTCACGATCCATGCTGGAACTCCGGAGCGACCCCAAAGGAGTTCCGTTAGGACTTCCGGACTTTCAACGTTTAGTATGCTCTCAATCTTTCCTTGCGCTGGCATCATACAGTTCCTAGTAGAATTTCCATTCTCTCAGCTTGCATCAAGGGACCTTGGACTCACGGGAGTTTTGATGTCCATGATGCAAGCCCCCTTCCTTATATGTTAGGTTTGCTTAGTATATAAGGCGCACTGGTAGTAGCCTTTGCCTCAGTTTGGATACTTGTTCGTTACTCTCTGCTACCCTATGCTCCTCGGTACTCTACTCACAATACACTCTTGTTCTTCGGACACCCGTCTTGGACATCTGTTGGACACCTTTGGTCTTCCATCACTTGTCGGTAACTCTAGTAAATAGGGGACACCCAACGAGATCACTCAGGGCGTTACCCATAGTTTCGCCAAGTCCCCACATTCCATGTTGTGGTCAGAACTCCGCCGGCCTTCCCGGAACCCTGCCTCCATTCATCTGTCTGCCCATGGCATGCGTCCTAATAGTGTATCCAAACTCACACTGAGGGTCTCATCATGTCTACGGAACCTGAAGGTGTTTGGTTTGGATTCTCTGCGCATTGCATCCGGGTCCCCATTGGGGATCCGACTACTCCCACACGCCCCGCGGGTTCGCAACCCTCCTCGATGTCTCCACCCAGTCACCCCTAGCCGAGTCGCATGCTGGAACTCCGGAGGCAGTCCTGTCTTGCCTTTCTGGAGCTCCACTTCTCAGCTTCCCCCAATTCACGCCCACCAATCCTCCTCGTATTCCTCCCGACAACCCGCGGATGTCCCCCAACAACCCTTTTGTTGCACCGTCTTGGTTGAGCCCGTAGCCTGCCGCACCAGCCCCAGAACTCCACAAACATCCACCTCACCTTTCCAATCCGACCCCCGCACCTTCATCCGACCCCCAACGGGACCTGGCGCAGGCTATGCTGCTACTCGCCCAGACACTCCGGCTCACCCAGACTACTTCTGCTGCTCACACTGGAACTCCGTCCGCCTCCTCCGGATGCAGCAATGTCCGGGAGCCCGATCAGTTTGACGGATCCGATCCCACCAAGCTCCATTCCTTCTTCATGCAGCTGGAACTAGTCTTCAAGGCTCGTCCTAGGACGTTCAACACCGACGAGAAGAAAGTCACCTACACTATCTCCTACCTCAAGGGCATGGCCCTCGCCTGGTTTGAGCTGTACCTCCTAGAGCGTGAGTCTGGAAACCTGCCGGAATTCCTACACTCCTATGAGGTGTTTCAGGAGGAACTCCAGGTTAACTTTGGCCCATATGATGTAACCGGACAAGCCGAACATGACCTTGAGAACCTCCGAATGGCGGACAACCAGCGGATCGCGAAGTACATTACCCAATTCACTCGGCTCGCAACGCAGGTCCGCTGGGGTAGAGCTGCCCTTCGGTGTTAGGACACATGCCGTGGGCAGGCGGGTAGATGGGGACGGGGTTCCGGGAAGGCCGGCGGAGTTCCGACCACGACACAGGGATGTGGAGACTTGGCGAAACTATTGGTAACGCCCTGAGCAATCTCATCGGGTGTCCCCTGTTTACTAGAGTTCACCGACAAGAGACGGAAGACCAAGGTGTCCGACAGATATCCGAGATGGGGTCCGAGGAATGAAGGTGTATTGCGAGTAGCGTACTGAGAGGCGTAGCGTAATGAGCAAAGAGTAAGAACAAGGAGTAAGGAACAAGTATCCGAACTGAGGCAAAGGCTACTACCAGGCGCCTTATATACTAAGCACCTAACATATAAGGAAGGGGCTTGCGTCAGGACATCGAACTCCGGTGAGTCCAGGTCCCTTGACGCAAGCCAAGAGAATGGAAGTTCTACTAGGAACTGTATGACGCCAGCCAAGGAAGGATCGAGAGCGTACTAAATGTGGAAAGTCCGGAAGTCCTAACGGAACTCCTTGAGGTCGCTCCGGAGTTCCGGCATGGGTGTGACAGTGCCCCCCTCCTAGGCCCGAGCCCCCGAGGGCCATAGCGTGACCGCGTAATGACACCGAGTCGTAATGGGGCAGCGCGGATGCCCGTTGTTGAAACAGAGGACGAGGCGGAGCGCCCGCGAAGCTCGTCTGGGTTGGCGGCTATAAGAGCCCTGCTTGTGGCCGGCCCAAGCCCAACCCCAAACCCAACAACCCTCCCACTCAGCCAAACCCTAGTCCCCCCCCCAGCAACATGTCCGGCTACCCCCCGCGTACCCTCAAGGAGCGCTGGCGGCGGCCGAGGCGGAGACGGCGCGGTTGTGCGCGGAGGCCGAGCGCGAGCAGCGGGAGGAGGAGGAGCAGAGCGCGAGGGCAGCGGAGGCCGCGGCGGAAGGCGGCCAAGGCGGCGGAGGCGGCAAGAAGCGGACCGCCGAAGGAAGTCCGTCGGCGTCCGAGAGGCGCCGAAACGAAGAGGACGCGAGCGGCCGCGGCCAAGGGAAGGCCCGGAGAAGCCCTTGGTGGAGTCCAAGTAAGTCCGTCGGACTCCGTGGATTTCCGGCTGACTTTGGGTTTCAGGGTCTCCTGCGACGTGTGCGCCCGCATCGGGCAGCCTGTATACCGCGACAGCGCGAAGGTGCGCTCGTGCATCGGTGCCACCACCGCAAGACGGCTTGCCAGACCGACGGCAAGCCCTCCACCGGCCCGGTCCTGGAGGACGCCGACGAGGGGTCCGGCGCCAACACCGGGGGTGCCACGCCCCGTCGGCCGGGTATCGCGCACCGGGGCCCGGGCTTCCTGCCCTACGGCCGGGAGCTCCGGAGGCGCCGCCTCCAGGCGCCCACTTGGGCGGCAAACCCGGAGTCCTCCGACCTCCTGTCGGGGGACCAGCTCCTTCACACTGGTCTCTGGCGGAGCTCCAGGGCTTCCGGCGGGACCAAGGCGCGCGCCCAGGCCATGCACAGTCCACGCAGCGGGACGTGGCGCTCCTGCGCGCGGAGATCAAGGAGTTCAAGGAGGCCGCGCAGCTCTTCCGCAAGGAGACCGTGGGGGCCCAGGAGCGCTACCAGGCGCTCGTGGAGTACATCGAGGACCACCGCGAGGAGGACGAGGAGGAGTTCGTCCCGGAGCCGGACGAGGCGGCGGACGCGGCGGCTGCGAGCGCGGAAGAGGCGGCGGAGGCCGAGGTGACGAGTCGGGGTCCGGGTCGGAGGAAGAGTCGGGGTCGGAGGAGTCTGGTTCGGGAGACGAGGGCGAGGAGGAGTCGGGCTCAGGGATGAGGGTGATGAGGGGAGGAGGAGGAGGATGGGAGTTCCGGGTCGGGTCCGAAGTAGACCGTCGGAGTTCCGGGGCGACGCTACAGTAAATAGTAAAGTGGAAATTGTAGCGAAACTTCTTGGCCATAAGAAAGCGTGAAGAAAGTGATAAGGAACGGTCTAATAAGTGCTCAAAGAACTTTGTCTAGCGGTCCTGGTTTGTCCGGGTACTTCCGGTGGAAGTCCTGACTAGCTCCTGCGCGTGTCCGAGTTCCGTGGCCAAGATCCACGAAGTCTCTTCGTCCGTACCCTCGTAGCCAGCCCACGGACTAGTACAAGAGTTGCAGGACTTCCGCGTCGGTCCAGTTTGGAGTCCAGGATCTCCGAGATCTCGTACTCCGGTTCTCCGTCGACGATGACCGGAGGCGGAGGCGGTTGTACGCGTCCCGGAATTCCGTTCGGTGTGGCGGGCTCCAGCTGGGAGACGTGGAAGACGGGGTGGACGGCGCGCATGGAGTCGGGTAATCGAAGCGTGTAGGAGTGCGTTCCCACCTTCGCGATGATTTCGAAGGGCCAAGGAACTTCTCCGATAGCTTCTTGGATGGACGCGTCGTTCGGATGTGCTCGCCTTCAGGTATACCGGATCTCCGACGTGGAAATCCGGGGCAGGGAGACGGTGCTTGTCTGCCTGCGCCTGGTAGCGGGCCTGTGCTTCCGCGATCTGCGTCCGGAGGACCGAGTGGAGTTCCTCGAGGTCGACTGCAAACTCCCGGGCCCGGGCAGAGGTGAGGTCGCGTTCCGGGTGTACCGCAAGTCCGGGGTGATACCCCTTGTTCGCGAAGAACGGAGAGATCCCGGTGGTTGCGTTAGGAGCGTTGTTGTACGCGAACTCTGCCAACGGGAGTAAGCGGGCCCAGTTGTCCTGCTGGTAGTTGCAGTAGATCCGGAGGTACTGCTCCAGGGTCTGGTTCACTCGCTCGGTCTGGCCGTCGCCTTCCGGGTGATATCCGGAGGTGAAGTGTAGGCAGCATGTCGAGGGCCTTTCCGAGGGAGCGGAAGAAATGGGAGACGAACTCGGAACCCCGATCGGAGGTGACGTTCGACGGAACTCCGTGCTTGGAGAAGACGTGCATGACGAACAGGTCCGCGAGCTCCGAGGCGGTTAAGGTGTCGTGCGTCGGAATGAAGATAGCTTGTTTGGTGAGACGGTCGACGACGACGAGGATGGCGGTGAAGCCTCCGGAGTTCGGAAGTTGCTCGATGAGGTCCATTGAGACGGAGTTCCACGGGCGTTCCGGGATCGGGAGTTGCTTGAGTGTCCCATAGGGAAGGTGCCGAGGGGTCTTGCGCGCGCGCACTGGGTGCAGGACTTCACGTAGTCCCGGACGTAGTTCGGAGTCCCGGCCATGCATAGTCGCGGAACACCAAGGCCTGTGTCTTGTTCTGGCCCCAGTGTCCGGCGGCGGTGGTCGTGGCGGACGGAGGACTCGAAGGCGGAGGTCCGAGACGTCCGGCACGTAAATCCGGTCGTTGAAACAGAGGAAGCCTTCGTCGTTCCAGGACCAGCGTGAGTCGCCCTTGGTGCGGCGGCGCGTGCGGCGGAGAGTTCGGGGTGGTGGATCTGCAGCTTGGCGGACAGGATGTCCGAGCGGAGTTGTTCTTCGTCCAACAGGAAGGTTGCTCGGAGTACCGGTTCCCGGAGTACGTCGCCCGGAGGGAGGAGGCGAGCTGCTCCTGCGTGAAGACGGGTCGGAAGTTGTGGGTTGACTACGGAGTAGTCACTGCCCCCCTCCTTTGGGTAGACGTCCCACCGTCGAGTGAGCGCGTCCGGTTTTGCGCCGAGTTTTCCGGGGCGGAAGCGGATGACCAGGTTGAATTGCGACAGGAACTCCGACCAGCGGGCTTGTGCGCGTGAAGGAGTTTCGTGTGGAGAAGTACTCGAGGTTCTTGTGGTCCGTAACACGTCGATCGGAGTTCCGGAGCCCTCGAGATAGTGCCGCCAGTTCCGGAAGCACTCAAAATCGCCAGGAGTTCCTTGTCGTAGTGTCGTAGTTGAGTTCCGCTCCGGTCAGAGTCCGGGAGTGGAACGAATGGGATGGAGTTCCCCGGACTCCGTGGTGATGGAGAGGATCCGGCGATGGCGTAGTCGGACGCGTCGGTTTCGACGGTAAGGCGGTGGTTCCCAGTGGTGCAGGATGGGTGCGGATGTGAAGGCCTTCTTGAGCGCTTGAAGGATTCCGGCATTTTCTCATGAAGTTCCACGGAACTCCCTTGCGCGTCAAGCGTGTTAGGGAAGGACGATCTCGGAGTAGTTGTGGATGAACCGAGTAGAAGTTCGCAAATCGAGGAACGACTGGATGTCCCGGACCTTCCGGGGTTCCGGCCAGTCGAGGATCGCCTTTACCTTTGACTCCGACATGTCAGGCCTTGGGCGACAAGATGTAGCCGAGGTACTCGACGGACGTGGCGTGGAACTCGCATTGTCTGTGCGAGCAAAGAGCTGGGACTTCCGGAGCCTCCGGAGGACTTCCCGGACGTGCTCCCGGTGTTCCTCGACGGAGTCCGAGTAGATGAGGATATCGTCGAGGTACACCACGACGCACACATCCAGGAGGTCCGCAAACACTCGTTGACGAAGCTTGGAAGGCCGCCGGGCGTTAAAGTCCGAAGGGCATGACAAGCCATTCGAAAGAACCGTACCGGGTCCGGAAGGCCGTCTTCCACTCGTCGCCAGGTGCGATCCGACGAGGTTATAGGCGTGGAGGTCGATCTTGGTGTATACGGGCCTTCCGGGGGTGTGAGGAGATCCGAGACGAGGGGTAGCGGTACGGTCCTTCCGGGTGATCTTGTTGAGCCCCGGTAGTCCAGCACAGGCGAAGCGAACCGTCTTTCTTCTTGACGAAGAGGACCGGAGCTCCGCAGGGAGTTGGAGGCCGAATGAAGCCCGAACGGAGGTTTTCCTCGATATACCGCGCAGGTGTCCAACTCCACCTGGGACAGCGAGTATATCGGGCCGAGGGTGGAACCTTGCCTTCTTCAAGGGTGATCTTGAGGTCGTAAGGCCGGTGTTCCGGGAGGGTGTCCGCCTTCCTCTTGCTGAAGACGTCCGCAACTCGTGGTACTCCGGTGGAACTCCGGACAAGTCCGGCACTTCCTCCTCAACCGACGAGCTGCGTGCCTTCACAGAGTTCAGCGAGACGGCCGACAGATTGAGAGTAAACTCTCAGCCCCGGGCAGCCGGCACGCATAAAAGCGGGGTTAACCAGCGTAATCCGGGGTTCGAATGTGAAGGGTAAGGGTCCAAGGGGTCAAGGCAAGGGGTCCGAAGGGGGTCCGAGGGGGAGAGGTCGTAGATACGACTCTGCCGGGGAACTCCGACCAGACGGACGGAGGTCCGGACAGAGAAGCCAGGGCGCCAGGGGTTCCGAAGGTACAGGAGCGTCGGAGGCCCGTCCGGAATTGGATGCTGCGCTTCTTCCAGTCAATCAAGGGATTGTAAGCGGAGAGCCAGCTGTATCCCAGGACGGCGGAGACCGACTTGTCGAGCGGAGTTACGAAGAATTCGACCGACATGACCTCTCCCGGGGAACTGAATGGGCAGGGTGGAAGTCCGAGAAATGACTGGTTTGAAACCGTCAAATAGTTGTAAGCGGATGGGAGGTACAGGATTCGTCGGAAGTCCGTGCGTTCTACAAGCCAGATCCAGAAGCAGTGCGAAGACCCGGAGTCGACGAGCGCGCGGAATTCCGAAGGACGAGCTCGGAGAACAGGGTGACATGGAGGGAAAGGGGATCGGAAAGAGCGGACGCGTTGAGCCGGAGTCCAAGGGGGTTCCGTGCCGGGAGGGTCAAGCAGTCCTCGCCTGACACGGAAGGCCGAGGACTGCTGACTAGTTTTTTGGCTCCTCCGGCTGGGTCCTCCTGGACGTCCGACTGGAGGTCCGCGACTCGAGTTCGGAGGTCTGAGCAGCGCGACCTTTGGCGGGGAAGGCGGACTTCTTCGGGCAGACGCGGACACATGTCCGGCTCCGCCACAGAAGAGGCAGAAGGTTGTTCGCGAACCGCGCTGCCGTTCTCCTGGGTCAGCTTCCCGTCCTTACCCAGCTTGTCCGAGTAGGGCTTGGAGGTCGGCTTGGCGGGGTCTTAGAAGGGGTCGAGGGTTCGAGAGGTGGGGCGGACGTCGGGAACTTCGGCAGGAGTCGACGACTTGTGGAGTTCCGGACCTTGGCTCCGAGGCGGTCTTTGCGGGGTTGCGACGACTTGTGGCTCCCGAAGACTCCCTGGCTTCTCCGCCTTGCTTCCCAGTACCGTGGTCCAGGGACTGCGCGAGGTTGCGGAGTTCCTCCAAGGAGTCCGGTTTCCCAACCTCGGAGATCTGATCCTTGAGTCGGGCCGGGAGTCCCTTGTAGAACTGGTACCGAATGTCACGACCTGTGCCGGAACTCCGGAGCAACCTCGAAGGAGTTCCGTTAGGACTTCTGGACTTTCCACATTTAGTACGCTCTCGATCCTTCCTTGTGCTGGCATCATACAGTTCCTAGTAGAACTTCCATTCTCTTGGCTTGCGTTAAGGGACCTCGGACCCACCGGAGTTCCGATGTCCATGACGCAAGCCCCCTTCCTTATATGTTAGGCTCGCTCAGTATATAAGGCGCACTGGTAGTAGCCTTTGCCTCAGTTTGGATACCTCGTTACTCTGCGCTATACTCTGCTACCCTATGCTCCTCGGTACTCTACTCACAATACACTCTTGTTCTTCGGACACCCGTCTTGGACATCTGTTGGACACCTTTGGTCTTCCGTCTCTTGTCGGTGAACTCTAGTAAACAGGGGACACCCGACGAGATCGCTCAGGGCGTTACGAATAGTTTCGCCAAGTCTCCACATCCCCGTGTCGTGGTCGGAACTCTGCCGGCCTTCCCGGAACCCCTCCCTGTTCGTCCGCCTGCCCATGGCATGCGTCCTAACAGTGTATCCAAACTCACACTGAGGGTCTTGTCATGTCTACAGAACCTGAAGGTGTTTGGTCCGGATTCTCTGCGCGTCGCATCCGGGTCCCCATCGGGGATCCGACTACTCCCACACGCCCCGCGGGTTCGCAACCCTCCTCGATGTCTCCACCCAGTCACCCTAGCCGAGTCGCATGCTGGAACTCCGGAAGCGGCTCCGTCTCGCCTCCCCGGAGCTCCACTTCTCGGTTTTCCCCAATCCACGCCCACCAACCCTCCTCGTATCCCTCCTGACAACCCGCGGACGTCCCCAACAACCCTTTCGTCGCACCGTCTCAGTCGAGCCCACAGCCCGCCGCACCAGCCCCGGAGCCCCGCGAACCTCCACCTCACCTCCCCGATCTGATTCCCGCACCTTCATCTGACCCCCAACGGGACCTGGTGCAGGCTATGCTGCTACTCGCCCAGACACTCCGGCTCACCCAGACTACTTCCGCCGCTCACACCGGAACTCGTCCACCTCCTCCGAACGAAGCAACGTTCGGGAGCCCGACCAGTTCGACGGATCGGATCCCACCAAGCTCCGTTCCTTCTTCATGCAGCTGGAACTAGTCTTCAAAGCCCGCCCTAGGATGTTCGATACCGACAAGAAGAAAGTCACCTACACCATCTCCTACCTCAAGGGCATGGCCCTCACCTGGTTCGAGCCGTACCTCCTGGAGCGTGAGTCCGGAAACCCGCCGGAGTTCCTATACTCCTATGAGGTGTTCCAGGAGGAACTCTGGGTTAACTTCGGCCCATATAACGTAACCGGACAAGCCGAACATGACCTGAGAACCTCCGAATGGCGGACAACCAGCGGATCGCGAAGTACATCACCCAATTCACTCGGCTCGCAACACAGGTCCGCTGGGGTAGAGCTCCCTTTGGTACCAGTTCTACAAGGACTCCGGCCCGACTCAAGGATCAGATCTCCGAGGTTGGGAAACCGGACTCCTTGGAGGAACTCCGCAACCTCGCGCAGTCCCTGGACCACCGGTACTGGGAACGCAAGGCGGAGGAAGCCAGGGAGTCTTCGGGTAGCCACAAGTCGTCGGCAACCCCTGCAAAGACCGCCTCGGAGCCAAGGTCCGGAACTCCATACAAGTCGTCGACTCCTGCCGTAAGTTCCCCGACGTCCGCCCCACCTCTCGCAACCCTTCGACCCCTTCTAAGACCCCGGCCAAGCCGACCTCCAAGCCCTACTCGGATAAGCTGGGTAAGGACGGGAAGCTGACCCAGGAAGAACGGCAGCGTCAGTTCGCGAACAACCTCTGCCTCTTCTGTGGCGGAGCCGGACATGTGTCCGCAGTCTGCCCGAAGAAGTCCGCTTCCCCTGCTAAAGGTCGCGCTGCACAGACCTCTGAACTCGAGTCGCCGGACCTCCAGTCGGACGTCCAGGAGGACACCAAGCCAACGGAGGAGCCAAAAAACTAGTCAGCAGTCCTCAGTCTTCCGTGTCAGGCAAGGACTGCATTAACCCTCCCGGCACGGAACCTCCCTCGGCACTCTGGCTCAACGTGTCCGCTCTTTCCGACCCCTTTCCCTCCATGTCACCCTGTTCTCCGAGCTCGTCCATTCGGAATTCCGCGCGCTCGTCGACTCTGGGCTCGCACTGTTCCTGGATCTGGACTTCGTAGAACGTCACGGACTTCCGATGAATCCTGTACCTCCCATCTGCTTACAACTCTTCGACGGTTTGTCAAACCACGTCATTTCTCGGACTTCCACCCTGCCCATTCAGTTCCCTTGGGAGAGGTCATGTCGGTCGAATTCTTCGTAACCCCGCTCGACAAGTCAGTCTCCGCCGTCCTGGGATATAGCTGGCTCTCCGCTTACAATCCCTTGATTGACTGGAAGAAGCGCAGCATCCAATTCCGGACCGCACCCCGACGCATCCTGCACCTTTGGAACACCTGGCGCCCTTGGCTTCTCTGCCCGGACCTCCATCCGTCATGGTCGGAGTTCCTCCGGCAGAGTCGAACACTACCACCTCTCCCCTTCGGACCCCTTCGGACCCCCTTCAGACCCCCTTTGGACCCCCTTTGGACCCCTTGTTGGACCCCCTTCGGACCTCCATTCGGAACCCCGGATTACACTGGTCAACACCACGGCTTTTATACATGCATGCCGGCTGCCTGGGGCTGAGAGTTTTACTCTCAACCTGTTGGCCGTCTCGCTGAACTCTGTGAAGGCCGCAGCTTGTTGGTTGAGGAGGAAGTGCCGGACTTGTCCGGAGTTCCACCGGAGTACCACAAGTTTGCAGACGTCTTCAGCAAGAGGAAGGCAGACACCCTCCCAGAACACCGGCCTTCTGACCTCAAGATCACCCTTGAGGAGGCAAGGTTCACCACCCCTCGGCCCGATATACTCACTGTCCCAGGTGGAGTTGAACACACTGTGCAGGTATATCGAGGAAAACCTCTGTTCGGGCTTCATTCGGCCATCCAACTCCCCATGCGGAGCTCCAGTCCTCTTCGTCAAAAAGAAGGACGGATCCCTCCGCCTGTGTGTGGACTACCGGGGCTTAACAAGATCACCTGGAAGGACCAGTACCTGCTACCCCTCGTCTTAGATCTCCTCAACACCCCCCGGAAGGCCTGCATATACACCAAGATCGACCTCCATCATGCCTATAACCTCGTCTGGATTGCACCTGGAGACGAGTGGAAGACGGCCTTCCGGACCCGGTATGGCTCCTTCGAGTGGCTTGTCATGCCTTTTGGACTGTTAAACGCTCTGGCGGCCTTCCAGCACTTCATCAATGAAGTGTTTGCGGACCTCCTGGATGTGTGCGTTGTGGTGTACCTTGACGATATCCTCATCTACTCGGACTCGGTTGAGGAACACTGGGAGCACATCCGGGAAGTCCTCTGGAGGCTCCAGAAGTCCCAGCTTTTTGCTCGCACAGACAAGTGCGAGTTTCACGCCACGTCCGTCAAGTACCTCGGTTACATCCTGTCGCCCAAAGGCCTGACTATGTCTGAGTCCAAGGTGAAGGCGATCCTCGACTGGCCGGAACCCCGGAAGGTCCGGGACATCCAGTTGTTCCTCAGATTTGCGAACTTCTACCATCGGTTCATCCACAACTACTCCGAGATTGTCCTTCCCTTGACCCGCTTGATGCGCAAGGGAGTTCCGTGGAACTTCAATGAGAAGTGCTGGAAGTCCTTCAATGCGCTCAAGAGGGCCTTCACCTCCACACCCATCCTGCACCACTGGGAACCCGACTGCCCGCTCACCGTCGAAACTGCACAGAGTCCGGGGAACTCCATCCCATTGCGTTCCATTCCCAGACTCTGACTGGAGCAGAACTCAACTACGACACCCACGACAAGGAACTCCTGGCGATCTTCGAGTGCTTCCGGAACTGGCGGCACTACCTTAAGGGCTCCGGAACTCCAATCGATGTTGTTACGGACCACAAGAACCTCGAGTACTTCTCCACTACGAAGCTCCTTACACACCGCCAAGCCCGCTGGTCGGAGTTCCTGTCGCAATTCAACCTGGTCATCCACTTCCGCCCCGGAAAGCTCGGCGCAAAACCGGACGCGCTCACTCGACATTGGGACATCTACCCAAAGGAGGGGGCAGTGACTACTCCGTAGTCAACCCACACAGCTTCCGACCTGTCTTCACGCAGGAGCAGCTCGCCTCCTCCCTCCGGGCAACGTATCTCCGGGAACCGGTACTCCGGGCAACCTTCCTGTTGGACGAAGAACAACTCTGCTCGGATATCTGTTCCACCCAGTCCGCAGATCCGTGCCACCCCGAACTCTCCGCTGCATGCACCGCCGCTACCAAGGGCAACTCTTGCTGGTCCTGGAACAACGAAGGCCTCCTTCATTTCAACAACCGGATTTATGTGCCAGATGTCTTGGATCTCCGCCTTCGAGTCCTCCGATCCCGCCACGACCACCCGACCGCTGGACATTGGGGCCAGAACAAGACACAGGCCCTGGTGTTCCGCGACTACGCATGGCCAGGACTCCGAGCCTATGTCCGGGACTATGTGAAGTCCTGCACCCAGTGCGCGTGCGCAAAGATCCCTCGGCACCTTCCTACGGGACACTCAAACAACTCGCGATCCCGGAATGCCCGTGGAACTCCGTCTCAATGGACCTCATCGAGCAACTCCCGAACTCCGGAGGCTTCACCGCCATCCTCGTTGTCGTCGACCACCTCACCAAGCAGGCTATCTTCATCCCGATGCACGACACCCTAACCGCCTCGGAGCTCGCAGACCTGTTTGTCATGCACGTCTTCTCCAAGCACGGAGTTCCATTGAACATCACCTCCAATTGGGGTTCCGAGTTTGTCTCCCATTTCTTCTGCTCCCTCAGAAAGGCCCTCGACATGCGCCTACACTTCACCTCCAGGTACCATCCGGAGGGTGACGGCCAGACCAAGCGAGTGAATCAGACCCTGGAGCAGTACCTCCGGATCTACTGCAACTACCAGCAGGACGACTGGGCCTGCTTACTTCCATTGGCAGAGTTCGCGTATAACAACGCTCCCAACGCAACTACCGGGATCTCTCCGTTCTTCGCAAACAAGGGATATCACCCCGGACTTGCGGTACACCCGGAATGCAACCTCACCTCTGCCCGGGCCCGGGAGTTTGCAGTCAACCTCGAGGAACTCCACTTGGTCCTCCGGATGCAGATCGCAGAAGCACAGGCCCATTACCAGACACAGGCAGACAAGCACCATCTCCCCGCACCGGATTTCCATGTCGGAAATCCGGTGTACCTAAAGGCCAAGCACATCCGAACAACGCATCCATCTAAGAAGCTATTGGAGAAGTTCCTTGGCCCCTCCGAAATCATCACGAAGGTGGGAACACACTCCTATACGCTTCAACTACCCGACTCCATGTGTGCCGTCCACCCTGTCTTCCATGTCTCCTAGCTGGAGCCCACCATACCAAACGGAATTCTGGAACGCGTACAGCCCGCTGGAAGTTCTGCAAGCTCTTGTACCTAGTCCATTGGGCCAGATACAAGGGTATGGACGAAGAGACTTCGTGGATCTTGGCCACAGAGCTCGGACATGGGCAGGAGTTAGTCACGGACTTCCACCGGAAGTACCCGAACAAACCAGGACCATTAGACAAAGTTCTTTGACGCACTTATTAGGCTGCTCTTTTATCGCTTAGTTCATGCTTGCTTATGGTCCAAGAAGTTGCTACATTTCACCACTTTACTATTTATAGTAGCGTACGACCCCCGGAACTCTGTCAGTCTACTTCGGGCCCGATCCAGAACTCCCGTTCTCCTCCTCCTCCTCCTCATCACCCTCATCCCCCGAACCCGACTCCTCCTTACCCTCATCTCCCAAACCAGACTCCTCCAACCCTGACACTTCCTCCAACCCAGATCCCAACCTGTTGCCCTCGGCCTCCGCCACCTCTTCCGCGCTCGCAGCTGCCATGTCCACCACCTCGTCCGGCTCCGGGATGAACTCCTCCTTGTCCTCCTCGTGGTGGCTCTTGATGTAATCCACAAGCGCCTGGTAGTGCTCCTGGGCCCCCACGGTCTCCTTGCGGAAGAGCTGTGCGGCCTCCTTAAACTCCTTGATCTCTGGGCGCAGGAGCGCCACGTCCCGCTGCGTGGACTGGTGCATGGCCTGGGCACACGCCTGGACCTGCCGGAAGCCCTGGAGCTCCGCCAGAACCATGTGAAGGAGCTGGTCCCCTGACAGGAGGTCGGAGGACTCCGGGTTTGCTGCCCAAGTGGGCGCATGGAGAGTGGTGCCTCCGGAACTCCCGGCCATAGGGGCGGAAGTCCCAGCCCCGGCGCGCGAACCCGGCCATCGGGGCGTGGCACCCCCAGTGTTGGCGCCGGACCCTTTGGTCGGCTCCTCCAGGATTAGGCCAGTGGAGGGCTTGCCGTCAGTCTGGCAAGCGGTTTTGCGGTGGTGGCGCTCAATGCAGGAGCGCACCTTCACGCTGTCGCGGTAATAACACAGCTGCCCGATGCAGGTGCATACGTCGCAGGAGACCCTAAAACCAAAGTCAGCCGGAAATCCGACGGAGCCCGACGGACTTACTTGGACTCCACCAAGGGCTTCTCCGGGGCCTTTCCCTTGGCCGCGGCCGCCCATGTCCTCTTTGTCTTCGGCGCCGTCTCGGACGCCAACGGACTTCCTTTGGTGGCCCGCTTCTTGGCTGCCTCCGCCACCTTAGCCGCCTCTGCTGCCTTGGCCACCTCTGCCACCTTGGCTGCCTCCGCCGCCCTGGCCGCCTCCGCCGCCGCGGCCTTCGCTGCCCTTCGCTTGCGCTCCTCCTCCTCCCGCTGCTCGCGCTTAGCCTCTGCGCGCAGCCACGCCATCTCCACCTCCGCTGCCACCAGGCGCTCCTTGAGGGTACGCTACGGGGGTACGCCGGACATGTTGCTGGGGGGGGGACTAGGATTGGGCTGGGAGAGAGTGGTTGTGGTTGAGGTTTGGGGTTGGGGCTCGAGCCGCCCATAGGCCAGGTTTTTATAGCCGTCAACCCAGACGAGCTTCGCGGGCGCCCCACCACGTCCTCTGTTTCGACAACGAGCGACCCGCGCCGCCCCAATTAGGCACACTCGGTGTCAATACTGGGGCCCGCACAATGGCCCTCGGGGGCTCAGGCCTAGGAGGGGGGCATTGTCACGATCCATGCTGGAACTCCGGAGCGACCCCAAAGGAGTTCCGTTAGGACTTCCGGACTTTCAACGTTTAGTATGCTCTCAATCTTTCCTTGCGCTGGCATCATACAGTTCCTAGTAGAATTTCCATTCTCTCAGCTTGCATCAAGGGACCTTGGACTCACGGGAGTTTTGATGTCCATGATGCAAGCCCCCTTCCTTATATGTTAGGTTTGCTTAGTATATAAGGCGCACTGGTAGTAGCCTTTGCCTCAGTTTGGATACTTGTTCGTTACTCTCTGCTACCCTATGCTCCTCGGTACTCTACTCACAATACACTCTTGTTCTTCGGACACCCGTCTTGGACATCTGTTGGACACCTTTGGTCTTCCATCACTTGTCGGTGAACTCTAGTAAATAGGGGACACCCAACGAGATCACTCAGGGCGTTACCCATAGTTTCGCCAAGTCCCCACATTCCATGTTGTGGTCAGAACTCCGCCGGCCTTCCCGGAACCCTGCCTCCATTCATCTGTCTGCCCATGGCATGCGTCCTAATAGTGTATCCAAACTCACACTGAGGGTCTCATCATGTCTACGGAACCTGAAGGTGTTTGGTTTGGATTCTCTGCGCATTGCATCCGGGTCCCCATTGGGGATCCGACTACTCCCACACGCCCCGCGGGTTCGCAACCCCTCCTCGATGTCTCCACCCAGTCACCCCTAGCCGAGTCGCATGCTGGAACTCCGGAGGCAGTCCTGTCTTGCCTTTCTGGAGCTCCACTTCTCAGCTTCCCCAATTCACGCCCACCAATCCTCCTCGTATTCCTCCCGACAACCCGCGGATGTCCCCAACAACCCTTTTGTTGCACCGTCTTGGTTGAGCCCGTAGCCTGCCGCACCAGCCCCAGAACTCCACAAACATCCACCTCACCTTTCCAATCCGACCCCCGCACCTTCATCCGACCCCCAACGGGACCTGGCGCAGGCTATGCTGCTACTCGCCCAGACACTCCGGCTCACCCAGACTACTTCTGCTGCTCACACTGGAACTCCGTCCGCCTCCTCCGGATGCAGCAATGTCCGGGAGCCCGATCAGTTTGACGGATCCGATCCCACCAAGCTCCATTCCTTCTTCATGCAGCTGGAACTAGTCTTCAAGGCTCGTCCTAGGACGTTCAACACCGACGAGAAGAAAGTCACCTACACTATCTCCTACCTCAAGGGCATGGCCCTCGCCTGGTTTGAGCTGTACCTCCTAGAGCGTGAGTCTGGAAACCTGCCGGAATTCCTACACTCCTATGAGGTGTTTCAGGAGGAACTCCAGGTTAACTTTGGCCCATATGATGTAACCGGACAAGCCGAACATGACCTTGAGAACCTCCGAATGGCGGACAACCAGCGGATCGCGAAGTACATTACCCAATTCACTCGGCTCGCAACGCAGGTCCGCTGGGGTAGAGCTGCCCTTCGGTGTTAGGACACATGCCGTGGGCAGGCGGGTAGATGGGGACGGGGTTCCGGGAAGGCCGGCGGAGTTCCGACCACGACACAGGGATGTGGAGACTTGGCGAAACTATTGGTAACGCCCTGAGCGATCTCATCGGGTGTCCCCTGTTTACTAGAGTTCACCGACAAGAGACGGAAGACCAAGGTGTCCGACAGATATCCGAGATGGGGTCCGAGGAATGAAGGTGTATTGCGAGTAGCGTACTGAGAGGCGTAGCGTAATGAGCAAAGAGTAAGAACAAGGAGTAAGGAACAAGTATCCGAACTGAGGCAAAGGCTACTACCAGTGCGCCTTATATACTAAGCAAACCTAACATATAAGGAAGGGGGCTTGCATCATGGACATCAGAACTCCCGTGAGTCCAAGGTCCCTTGACGCAAGCCAAGAGAATGGAAGTTCTACTAGGAACTGTATGACGCCAGCACAAGGAAGGATCGAGAGCGTACTAAATGTGGAAAGTCCGGAAGTCCTAACGGAACTCCTTTGAGGTCGCTCCGGAGTTCCGGCATGGGTTGTGACAGTGCCCCCCCTCCTAGGCCCGAGCCCCCGAGGGCCATAGCGTGACCGCGGTAATGACACCGAGTACGTAATGGGGCAGCGCGGATTGCCCGTTGTTGAAACAGAGGACGAGGCGGAGCGCCCGCGAAGCTCGTCTGGGTTGGCGGCTATAAGAGCCCTGCTTGTGGCCGGCCCAAGACCCAACCCCAAAACCCAACCACAACCTCTCCCACTCAGCCAAACCCTAGTCCCCCCCCCCCCCCAGCAACATGTCCGGCCTACCCCCACCACGTACCCTCAAGGAGCGTCTGGCGGCGGCTGAGGCGGAGACGGCGCGGTTGTGCGCGGAGGCCGAGCGCGAGCAGCGGGAGGAGGAGGAGCATGAGCGGAGGGCAGCGGAGGCCGCGGCGGCAGAGGCGGCCAAGGCGGCGGAGGCAGCCAAGAAGCGGGCTGCCGAAGGAAGTCCGTCGGCGTCCGAGATGGCACCGAAGACGAAGAGGACGCGAGTGGCCGCGGCCAAAGGGAAGGCCCCGGAGAAGCCCTTGGTGGAGTCCAAGTAAGTCCGTCGGGCTCCGTTGGATTTCCGGCTGACTTTGGTTTTAGGGTCTCCTGTGATGTGTGCGCCTGCATCGGGCAGCCATGTTACTACCGCGACAGCGCGAAGGTGCGCTCTTGCATCGAGTGCCACCACCGCAAGACCGCTTGCCAGACCGATGGCAAGCCCTCCACCGGCCCGGTCCTGGAGGAGCCGACCGAGGGGTCCGGTGCCAACACCGGGGGTGCCACGCCCCGACGGCCGGGTTTGCGCACCGGGGCCCGGACTTCTGCCCCTACGGCCGGGAGCTCCGGGGGCACCGCTCTTCAGGCGCCCACTTGGGCGGCAAACCCGGAGTCCTCCGACCTCCTGTCAGGGGACCAGCTCCTTCACATGGTTCTGGCGGAGCTCCAGGGCTTCCGGCGGGACCAGGCGCGCGCCCAGGCCATGCACTTGTCCACGCAGCGGGACGTGGCGCTCCTGCGCGCGGAGATCTAGGAGTTCAAGGAGGCCGCGCAGCTCTTCCGCAAGGAGACCGTGGGGGCCCAGGAGCGCTACCAGGCGCTTGTGGAATACATCGAGGGCCACCGCGAGGAGGACGAGGAGGAGTTCATCCCGGAGCCGGATGAGGCAGCGAACGCGGCGGCTGCGAGCGCGGAAGAGGCGGCGGAGGCCGAGGGCAACGAGTCAGGGTCCGGGTCGGAGGAAGAGTCGGGGTCAGAGGAGTCTGGTTCGGGAGACGAGGGCGAGGAGGAGTCGGGCTCAGGGGATGAGGGTGATGAAGGGGAGGAGGAGGAGGATGGGAGTTCCGGATCGGGCCCGAAGTAGATCGACGGAGTTCCAGGGGACGAGCGCTACAGTAAATAGTAAAGTGGCAAATTGTAGCGACTTCTTGGCCATAAGAAAATGTGAATGAAAGTGGTAAGGAAGCGGTCTAATAAGTGTCAAAGGACTTTGTCTAGCGGTCCTGGTTTGTCCGGGTATTTCCGGTGGAAGTCCGTGACTAGCTCCTGCACGTGTCCGAGTTCCATGGCCAAGATCCACGAAGTCTCTTTGTCCGTACCCTCGTAGCCAGCCCAACGGACTAGGTACAAGAGTTTGCAGGACTTCCGGCGTCGGTCCAGTTTGGAGTCCAGGATCTCCGAGATCTCGTACTCCGGTTCTCCGTCGACGATGACCGGAGGCGGAGGCAGTTGTACGCGTCCCGGAATTCCGTTCGGTGTGGCGGGCTCCAGCTGGGAGACGTGGAAGACGGGGTGGACGGCGCGCATGGAGTCGGGTAGTCGAAGCGTGTAGGAGTGCGTTCCCACCTTCGCGATAATTTCGAAGGGGCCAAGGAACTTCTCCGACAGCTTCTTGGATGGACGCGTCGTTCGGATGTGCTCGGCCTTCAGGTATACCGGATCTCCGACGTGGAAATCCGGGGCAGGGAGACGGTGCTTGTCTGCCTGCACCTGGTAGCGGGCTTGTGCTTCCGCGATCTGCGTCCGGAGGACCGAGTGGAGTTCCTCGAGGTCGACTGCGAACTCCCGGGCCCGGGCAGAGGTGAGGTCGCGTTCCGGGTGTACCGCAAGTCCGGGGTGATACCCCTTGTTCGCGAAGAACGGAGAGATCCCGGTGGTTGCGTTAGGAGCGTTGTTGTACGCGAACTCTGCCAACAGGAGTAAGCGGGCCCAGTTGTCCTGCTGGTAGTTGCAGTAGATCCGGAGGTACTGCTCCAGGGTCTGGTTCACTTGCTCAGTCTGGCCGTCGCCCTCCGGATGATATCCGGAGGTGAAGTGTAGGCACATGTCGAGGGCCTTTCCGAGGGAGCGGAAGAAATGGGAGACGAACTCGGAACCCCAATCAGAGGTGACGTTCGACGGAACTCCATGCTTAGAGAAGACGTGCATGACGAACAGGTCTGCGAGCTCCGAGGCAGTTAGGGTGTCATGCGTCGGGATGAAGATAGCCTGCTTGGTGAGGCGGTCGACGACAACGAGGATGGCGGTGAAGCCTCCGGAGTTCGGGAGTTGCTCAATGAGGTCCATTGAGACGGAGTTCCACGGGCGTTCTGGGATCGCGAGTTGTTTGAGTGTCCCGTAGGGAAGGTGCCGAGGGATCTTTGCGCACACGCACTGGGTGCAGGACTTCACATGGTCCCGGACGTAGGCTCGGAGTCCTGGCCATGCGTAGTCGCGGAACACCAGGGCCTGTGTCTTGTTCTGGCCCCAATGTCCGGCGGTCGGGTGGTCGTGGCGGGATCGGAGAACTTGAAGGCGGAGATCCGAGACGTCTGGCACGTAAATCCGGTCGTTGAGGCAGAGGAGGCCTTTGTCGTTCCAGGACCAGCAAGAGTTGCCCTTGGTAGCGGCGGTGCATGCGGCGGAGAGTTCGGGGTGGCATGGATCTGCGGACTGGGCGGAACAGATGTCCGAGCGGAGTTGTTCTTCATCCAACAGGAAGGTTGCTCGGAGTACCAGTTCCCGGAGATACGTCGCCCGGAGGGAGGAGGCGAGCTGCTTCTGCGTGAAGACAGGTCGGAAGTTGTGTGGGTTGACTACGGAGTAGTCACTGCCCCCCTCCTTTGGGTAGACGTCCCAACGTCAAGTGAGCGCATCCGGTTTTGCGCCGAGCTTTCCGGGGCGGAAGTGGATGACCAGGTTGAATTGCAACAGGAACTCCGACCAGCGGGCTTGGTGACACGTAAGGAGCTTCGTAGTGGAAAAGTAATCGAGGTTCTTGTGGTCCGTAACAACATCGATTGGAGTTCCGGAGCCCTTGAGGTAGTGCCGCCAGTTCCGGAAGCACTCGAAGATCGCCAGGAGTTCCTTGTCGTGTGTGTTGTAGTTGAGTTCCACTCCAGTTAGAGTCCGGGAGTGGAATGCGATGGGATGGAGTTTCCCGGACTCCGTGGTGATAGAGAGGATTCCGGCGATGGTGTAGTCAGACGTGTCGGTTTTGACGGTAAGTGGGCGGTTAGGTTCCCAGTGGTGCAGGATGGGTGCGGAGGTGAAGGCACTCTTGAGCGCATTGAAGGACTTCCAGCACTTCTCATTGAAGTTCCACGGAACTCCCTTGCGCATCAAGCGGGTCAAGGGAAGGACAATCTCGGAGTAGTTGTGGATGAACCGATGGTAGAAGTTCGCAAATCTGAGGAACAACTGGATGTCCCGGACCTTCCGGGGTTCCGGCCAGTCGAGGATCGCCTTCACCTTGGACTCAGACATAGTCAGGCCTTTGGGCGACAGGATGTAACCGAGGTACTTGACGGACGTGGCGTGAAACTCGCACTTGTCTGTGCGAGCAAAAAGCTGGGACTTCTGGAGCCTCCAGAGGACTTCCCGGATGTGCTCCCAGTGTTCCTCAACCGAGTCCGAGTAGATGAGGATATCGTCAAGGTACACCACAACGCACACATCCAGGAGGTCCGCAAACACTTCATTGATGAAGTGCTGGAAGGCCGCCAGAGCGTTTAACAGTCCAAAAGGCATGACAAGCCACTCGAAGGAGCCATACCGGGTCCGGAAGGCCGTCTTCCACTCGTCTCCAGGTGCAATCCAGACGAGGTTATAGGCATGATGGAGGTCGATCTTGGTGTATATGCAGGCCTTCCGGGGGGTGTTGAGGAGATCTAAGACGAGGGGTAGCAGGTACTGGTCCTTCCAGGTGATCTTGTTAAGCCCCCGGTAGTCCACACACAGGCGGAGGGATCCGTCCTTCTTTTTGACGAAGAGGACTGGAGCTCCGCATGGGGAGTTGGATGGCCGAATGAAGCCCGAACAGAGGTTTTCCTCGATATACCTGCACAGTGTGTTCAACTCCACCTGGGACAGTGAGTATATCGGGCCGAGGGTGGTGGAACCTTGCCCTCCTCAAGGGTGATCTTGAGGTCAGAAGGCCGGTGTTCTGGGAGGGTGTCTGCCTTCCTCTTGCTGAAGACGTCTGCAAACTTGTGGTACTCCGGTGGAACTCCGGACAAGTCCGGCACTTCCTCCTCAACCAACAAGCTGCGGGCCTTCACAGAGTTCAGCGAGACGGCCAACAGGTTGAGAGTAAAACTCTCAGCCCCAGGCAGCCGGCATGCATGTATAAAAGCCGTGGTGTTGACCAGTGTAATCCGGGGTTCCGAATGGAGGTCCGAAGGGGGTCCAACAAGGGGTCCAAAGGGGGGTCCAAAGGGGGGTCTGAAGGGGGTCCGAAGGGGGTCCGAAGGGGGAGAGGTGGTAGTGTTCGACTCTGCCGGAGGAACTCCGACCATGACGGATGGAGGTCCGGGCAGAGAAGCCAAGGGCGCCAGGTGTTCCAAAGGTGCAGGATGCGTCGGGGGTGCGGTCCGGAATTGGATGCTGCGCTTCTTCCAGTCAATCAAGGGATTGTAAGCGGAGAGCCAGCTATATCCCAGGACGGCGGAGACTGACTTGTCGAGCGGGGTTACGAAGAATTCGACCGACATGACCTCTCCCAAGGGGAACTGAATGGGCAGGGTGGAAGTCCGAGAAATGACGTGGTTTGACAAACCGTCGAAGAGTTGTAAGCAGATGGGAGGTACAGGATTCATCGGAAGTCCGTGACGTTCTACGAAGTCCAGATCCAGGAAACAGTGCGAGGACCCAGAGTCGACGAGCGCGCGGAATTCCGAATGGACGAGCTCGGAGAACAGGGTGACATGGAGGGAAAGGGGGTCGGAAAGAGCGGACACGTTGAGCCAGAGTGCCGAGGGAGGTTCCGTGCCGGGAGGGTTAATGCAGTCCTTGCCTGACACGGAAGACTGAGGACTGCTGACTAGTTTTTTGGCTCCTCCGTTGGCTTGGTGTCCTCCTGGACGTCCGACTGGAGGTCCGGCGACTCGAGTTCAGAGGTCTGTGCAGCGCGACCTTTAGCAGGGGAAGCGGACTTCTTCGGGCAGACTGCGGACACATGTCCGGCTCCGCCACAGAAGAGGCAGAGGTTGTTCGCGAACTGACGCTGCCGTTCTTCCTGGGTCAGCTTCCCGTCCTTACCCAGCTTATCCGAGTAGGGCTTGGAGGTCGGCTTGGCCGGGGTCTTAGAAGGGGTCGAAGGGTTGCGAGAGGTGGGGGCGGACGTCGGGGAACTTACGGCAGGAGTCGACGACTTGTATGGAGTTCCGGACCTTGGCTCCGAGGCGGTCTTTGCAGGGGTTGCCGACGACTTGTGGCTACCCGAAGACTCCCTGGCTTCCTCCGCCTTGCATTCCCAGTACCGGTGGTCCAGGGACTGCGCGAGGTTGCGGAGTTCCTCCAAGGAGTCCGGTTTCCCAACCTCGGAGATCTGATCCTTGAGTCGGGCCGGGAGTCCCTTGTAGAACTGGTACCGAATGTCACGACCTGTGCCGGAACTCCGGAGCAACCTCGAAGGAGTTCCGTTAGGACTTCTGGACTTTCCACATTTAGTACGCTCTCGATCCTTCCTTGTGCTGGCATCATACAGTTCCTAGTAGAACTTCCATTCTCTTGGCTTGCGTTAAGGGACCTCGGACCCACCGGAGTTCCGATGTCCATGACGCAAGCCCCCTTCCTTATATGTTAGGCTCGCTCAGTATATAAGGCGCACTGGTAGTAGCCTTTGCCTCAGTTTGGATACCTCGTTACTCTGCGCTATACTCTGCTACCCTATGCTCCTCGGTACTCTACTCACAATACACTCTTGTTCTTCGGACACCCGTCTTGGACATCTGTTGGACACCTTTGGTCTTCCGTCTCTTGTCGGTGAACTCTAGTAAACAGGGGACACCCGACGAGATCGCTCAGGGCGTTACGAATAGTTTCGCCAAGTCTCCACATCCCCGTGTCGTGGTCGGAACTCTGCCGGCCTTCCCGGAACCCCCTCCCTGTTCGTCCGCCTGCCCATGGCATGCGTCCTAACAGTGTATCCAAACTCACACTGAGGGTCTTGTCATGTCTACAGAACCTGAAGGTGTTTGGTCCGGATTCTCTGCGCGTCGCATCCGGGTCCCCATCGGGGATCCGACTACTCCCACACGCCCCGCGGGTTCGCAACCCCTCCTCGATGTCTCCACCCAGTCACCCCTAGCCGAGTCGCATGCTGGAACTCCGGAAGCGGCTCCGTCTCGCCTCCCCGGAGCTCCACTTCTCGGTTTTCCCCAATCCACGCCCACCAACCCTCCTCGTATCCCTCCTGACAACCCGCGGACGTCCCCCAACAACCCTTTCGTCGCACCGTCTCAGTCGAGCCCACAGCCCGCCGCACCAGCCCCGGAGCCCCGCGAACCTCCACCTCACCTCCCCGATCTGATTCCCGCACCTTCATCTGACCCCCAACGGGACCTGGTGCAGGCTATGCTGCTACTCGCCCAGACACTCCGGCTCACCCAGACTACTTCCGCCGCTCACACCGGAACTCTGTCCACCTCCTCCGAACGAAGCAACGTTCGGGAGCCCGACCAGTTCGACGGATCGGATCCCACCAAGCTCCGTTCCTTCTTCATGCAGCTGGAACTAGTCTTCAAAGCCCGCCCTAGGATGTTCGATACCGACAAGAAGAAAGTCACCTACACCATCTCCTACCTCAAGGGCATGGCCCTCACCTGGTTCGAGCCGTACCTCCTGGAGCGTGAGTCCGGAAACCCGCCGGAGTTCCTATACTCCTATGAGGTGTTCCAGGAGGAACTCTGGTTAACTTCGGCCCATATAACGTAACCGGACAAGCCGAACATGACCTTGAGAACCTCCGAATGGCGGACAACCAGCGGATCGCGAAGTACATCACCCAATTCACTCGGCTCGCAACACAGGTCCGCTGGGGTAGAGCTGCCCTTTGGTACCAGTTCTACAAGGGACTCCCGGCCCGACTCAAGGATCAGATCTCCGAGGTTGGGAAACCGGACTCCTTGGAGGAACTCCGCAACCTCGCGCAGTCCCTGGACCACCGGTACTGGGAACGCAAGGCGGAGGAAGCCAGGGAGTCTTCGGGTAGCCACAAGTCGTCGGCAACCCCTGCAAAGACCGCCTCGGAGCCAAGGTCCGGAACTCCATACAAGTCGTCGACTCCTGCCGTAAGTTCCCCGACGTCCGCCCCCACCTCTCGCAACCCTTCGACCCCTTCTAAGACCCCGGCCAAGCCGACCTCCAAGCCTACTCGGATAAGCTGGGTAAGGACGGGAAGCTGACCCAGGAAGAACGGCAGCGTCAGTTCGCGAACAACCTCTGCCTCTTCTGTGGCGGAGCCGGACATGTGTCCGCAGTCTGCCCGAAGAAGTCCGCTTCCCCTGCTAAAGGTCGCGCTGCACAGACCTCTGAACTCGAGTCGCCGGACCTCCAGTCGGACGTCCAGGAGGACACCAAGCCAACGGAGGAGCCAAAAAACTAGTCAGCAGTCCTCAGTCTTCCGTGTCAGGCAAGGACTGCATTAACCCTCCCGGCACGGAACCTCCCTCGGCACTCTGGCTCAACGTGTCCGCTCTTTCCGACCCCCTTTCCCTCCATGTCACCCTGTTCTCCGAGCTCGTCCATTCGGAATTCCGCGCGCTCGTCGACTCTGGGTCCTCGCACTGTTTCCTGGATCTGGACTTCGTAGAACGTCACGGACTTCCGATGAATCCTGTACCTCCCATCTGCTTACAACTCTTCGACGGTTTGTCAAACCACGTCATTTCTCGGACTTCCACCCTGCCCATTCAGTTCCCCTTGGGAGAGGTCATGTCGGTCGAATTCTTCGTAACCCCGCTCGACAAGTCAGTCTCCGCCGTCCTGGGATATAGCTGGCTCTCCGCTTACAATCCCTTGATTGACTGGAAGAAGCGCAGCATCCAATTCCGGACCGCACCCCCGACGCATCCTGCACCTTTGGAACACCTGGCGCCCTTGGCTTCTCTGCCCGGACCTCCATCCGTCATGGTCGGAGTTCCTCCGGCAGAGTCGAACACTACCACCTCTCCCCCTTCGGACCCCCTTCGGACCCCCTTCAGACCCCCCTTTGGACCCCCCTTTGGACCCCTTGTTGGACCCCCCTTCGGACCTCCATTCGGAACCCCGGATTACACTGGTCAACACCACGGCTTTTATACATGCATGCCGGCTGCCTGGGGCTGAGAGTTTTACTCTCAACCTGTTGGCCGTCTCGCTGAACTCTGTGAAGGCCCGCAGCTTGTTGGTTGAGGAGGAAGTGCCGGACTTGTCCGGAGTTCCACCGGAGTACCACAAGTTTGCAGACGTCTTCAGCAAGAGGAAGGCAGACACCCTCCCAGAACACCGGCCTTCTGACCTCAAGATCACCCTTGAGGAGGGCAAGGTTCCACCACCCCTCGGCCCGATATACTCACTGTCCCAGGTGGAGTTGAACACACTGTGCAGGTATATCGAGGAAAACCTCTGTTCGGGCTTCATTCGGCCATCCAACTCCCCATGCGGAGCTCCAGTCCTCTTCGTCAAAAAGAAGGACGGATCCCTCCGCCTGTGTGTGGACTACCGGGGGCTTAACAAGATCACCTGGAAGGACCAGTACCTGCTACCCCTCGTCTTAGATCTCCTCAACACCCCCCGGAAGGCCTGCATATACACCAAGATCGACCTCCATCATGCCTATAACCTCGTCTGGATTGCACCTGGAGACGAGTGGAAGACGGCCTTCCGGACCCGGTATGGCTCCTTCGAGTGGCTTGTCATGCCTTTTGGACTGTTAAACGCTCTGGCGGCCTTCCAGCACTTCATCAATGAAGTGTTTGCGGACCTCCTGGATGTGTGCGTTGTGGTGTACCTTGACGATATCCTCATCTACTCGGACTCGGTTGAGGAACACTGGGAGCACATCCGGGAAGTCCTCTGGAGGCTCCAGAAGTCCCAGCTTTTTGCTCGCACAGACAAGTGCGAGTTTCACGCCACGTCCGTCAAGTACCTCGGTTACATCCTGTCGCCCAAAGGCCTGACTATGTCTGAGTCCAAGGTGAAGGCGATCCTCGACTGGCCGGAACCCCGGAAGGTCCGGGACATCCAGTTGTTCCTCAGATTTGCGAACTTCTACCATCGGTTCATCCACAACTACTCCGAGATTGTCCTTCCCTTGACCCGCTTGATGCGCAAGGGAGTTCCGTGGAACTTCAATGAGAAGTGCTGGAAGTCCTTCAATGCGCTCAAGAGGGCCTTCACCTCCACACCCATCCTGCACCACTGGGAACCCGACTGCCCGCTCACCGTCGAAACTGCACAGAGTCCGGGGAACTCCATCCCATTGCATTCCATTCCCAGACTCTGACTGGAGCAGAACTCAACTACGACACCCACGACAAGGAACTCCTGGCGATCTTCGAGTGCTTCCGGAACTGGCGGCACTACCTTAAGGGCTCCGGAACTCCAATCGATGTTGTTACGGACCACAAGAACCTCGAGTACTTCTCCACTACGAAGCTCCTTACACACCGCCAAGCCCGCTGGTCGGAGTTCCTGTCGCAATTCAACCTGGTCATCCACTTCCGCCCCGGAAAGCTCGGCGCAAAACCGGACGCGCTCACTCGACATTGGGACATCTACCCAAAGGAGGGGGGCAGTGACTACTCCGTAGTCAACCCACACAGCTTCCGACCTGTCTTCACGCAGGAGCAGCTCGCCTCCTCCCTCCGGGCAACGTATCTCCGGGAACCGGTACTCCGGGCAACCTTCCTGTTGGACGAAGAACAACTCTGCTCGGATATCTGTTCCACCCAGTCCGCAGATCCGTGCCACCCCGAACTCTCCGCTGCATGCACCGCCGCTACCAAGGGCAACTCTTGCTGGTCCTGGAACAACGAAGGCCTCCTTCATTTCAACAACCGGATTTATGTGCCAGATGTCTTGGATCTCCGCCTTCGAGTCCTCCGATCCCGCCACGACCACCCGACCGCTGGACATTGGGGCCAGAACAAGACACAGGCCCTGGTGTTCCGCGACTACGCATGGCCAGGACTCCGAGCCTATGTCCGGGACTATGTGAAGTCCTGCACCCAGTGCGCGTGCGCAAAGATCCCTCGGCACCTTCCCTACGGGACACTCAAACAACTCGCGATCCCGGAATGCCCGTGGAACTCCGTCTCAATGGACCTCATCGAGCAACTCCCGAACTCCGGAGGCTTCACCGCCATCCTCGTTGTCGTCGACCACCTCACCAAGCAGGCTATCTTCATCCCGATGCACGACACCCTAACCGCCTCGGAGCTCGCAGACCTGTTTGTCATGCACGTCTTCTCCAAGCACGGAGTTCCATTGAACATCACCTCCAATTGGGGTTCCGAGTTTGTCTCCCATTTCTTCTGCTCCCTCAGAAAGGCCCTCGACATGCGCCTACACTTCACCTCCAGGTACCATCCGGAGGGTGACGGCCAGACCAAGCGAGTGAATCAGACCCTGGAGCAGTACCTCCGGATCTACTGCAACTACCAGCAGGACGACTGGGCCTGCTTACTTCCATTGGCAGAGTTCGCGTATAACAACGCTCCCAACGCAACTACCGGGATCTCTCCGTTCTTCGCAAACAAGGGATATCACCCCGGACTTGCGGTACACCCGGAATGCAACCTCACCTCTGCCCGGGCCCGGGAGTTTGCAGTCAACCTCGAGGAACTCCACTTGGTCCTCCGGATGCAGATCGCAGAAGCACAGGCCCATTACCAGACACAGGCAGACAAGCACCATCTCCCCGCACCGGATTTCCATGTCGGAAATCCGGTGTACCTAAAGGCCAAGCACATCCGAACAACGCATCCATCTAAGAAGCTATTGGAGAAGTTCCTTGGCCCCTCCGAAATCATCACGAAGGTGGGAACACACTCCTATACGCTTCAACTACCCGACTCCATGTGTGCCGTCCACCCTGTCTTCCATGTCTCCTAGCTGGAGCCCACCATACCAAACGGAATTCTGGAACGCGTACAGCCCGCTGGAAGTTCTGCAAGCTCTTGTACCTAGTCCATTGGGCCAGATACAAGGGTATGGACGAAGAGACTTCGTGGATCTTGGCCACAGAGCTCGGACATGGGCAGGAGTTAGTCACGGACTTCCACCGGAAGTACCCGAACAAACCAGGACCATTAGACAAAGTTCTTTGACGCACTTATTAGGCTGCTCTTTTATCGCTTAGTTCATGCTTGCTTATGGTCCAAGAAGTTGCTACATTTCACCACTTTACTATTTATAGTAGCGTACGACCCCCGGAACTCTGTCAGTCTACTTCGGGCCCGATCCAGAACTCCCGTTCTCCTCCTCCTCCTCCTCATCACCCTCATCCCCCGAACCCGACTCCTCCTTACCCTCATCTCCCAAACCAGACTCCTCCAACCCTGACACTTCCTCCAACCCAGATCCCAACCTGTTGCCCTCGGCCTCCGCCACCTCTTCCGCGCTCGCAGCTGCCATGTCCACCACCTCGTCCGGCTCCGGGATGAACTCCTCCTTGTCCTCCTCGTGGTGGCTCTTGATGTAATCCACAAGCGCCTGGTAGTGCTCCTGGGCCCCCACGGTCTCCTTGCGGAAGAGCTGTGCGGCCTCCTTAAACTCCTTGATCTCTGGGCGCAGGAGCGCCACGTCCCGCTGCGTGGACTGGTGCATGGCCTGGGCACACGCCTGGACCTGCCGGAAGCCCTGGAGCTCCGCCAGAACCATGTGAAGGAGCTGGTCCCCTGACAGGAGGTCGGAGGACTCCGGGTTTGCTGCCCAAGTGGGCGCATGGAGAGTGGTGCCTCCGGAACTCCCGGCCATAGGGGCGGAAGTCCCAGCCCCGGCGCGCGAACCCGGCCATCGGGGCGTGGCACCCCCAGTGTTGGCGCCGGACCCTTTGGTCGGCTCCTCCAGGATTAGGCCAGTGGAGGGCTTGCCGTCAGTCTGGCAAGCGGTTTTGCGGTGGTGGCGCTCAATGCAGGAGCGCACCTTCACGCTGTCGCGGTAATAACACAGCTGCCCGATGCAGGTGCATACGTCGCAGGAGACCCTAAAACCAAAGTCAGCCGGAAATCCGACGGAGCCCGACGGACTTACTTGGACTCCACCAAGGGCTTCTCCGGGGCCTTTCCCTTGGCCGCGGCCGCCCATGTCCTCTTTGTCTTCGGCGCCGTCTCGGACGCCAACGGACTTCCTTTGGTGGCCCGCTTCTTGGCTGCCTCCGCCACCTTAGCCGCCTCTGCTGCCTTGGCCACCTCTGCCACCTTGGCTGCCTCCGCCGCCCTGGCCGCCTCCGCCGCCGCGGCCTTCGCTGCCCTTCGCTTGCGCTCCTCCTCCTCCCGCTGCTCGCGCTTAGCCTCTGCGCGCAGCCACGC
Organism: Trametes elegans; assembly: GCA_022606155.1. Classification (NCBI taxonomy): domain Eukaryota; kingdom Fungi; phylum Basidiomycota; class Agaricomycetes; order Polyporales; family Polyporaceae; genus Trametes; species Trametes elegans. The sequence continues at coordinate 34,299 of JABYQO010000058.1, read as the reverse complement.
CATCTCCACCTCCGCTGCCACCAGGCGCTCCTTGAGGGTACGCTACGGGGGTACGCCGGACATGTTGCTGGGGGGGGGACTAGGATTGGGCTGGGAGAGAGTGGTTGTGGTTGAGGTTTGGGGTTGGGGCTCGAGCCGCCCATAGGCCAGGTTTTTATAGCCGTCAACCCAGACGAGCTTCGCGGGCGCCCCACCACGTCCTCTGTTTCGACAACGAGCGACCCGCGCCGCCCCAATTAGGCACACTCGGTGTCAATACTGGGGCCCGCACAATGGCCCTCGGGGGCTCAGGCCTAGGAGGGGGGCATTGTCACGATCCATGCTGGAACTCCGGAGCGACCCCAAAGGAGTTCCGTTAGGACTTCCGGACTTTCAACGTTTAGTATGCTCTCAATCTTTCCTTGCGCTGGCATCATACAGTTCCTAGTAGAATTTCCATTCTCTCAGCTTGCATCAAGGGACCTTGGACTCACGGGAGTTTTGATGTCCATGATGCAAGCCCCCTTCCTTATATGTTAGGTTTGCTTAGTATATAAGGCGCACTGGTAGTAGCCTTTGCCTCAGTTTGGATACTTGTTCGTTACTCTCTGCTACCCTATGCTCCTCGGTACTCTACTCACAATACACTCTTGTTCTTCGGACACCCGTCTTGGACATCTGTTGGACACCTTTGGTCTTCCATCACTTGTCGGTGAACTCTAGTAAATAGGGGACACCCGACAAGATCGCTCAGGGCATTACCAATAGTTTTGCCAAGTCCCCACATCCCCGTGTCATGGTCGAAACTCTGCCAGCCTTCCCGGAACCCTGTCTCTGTTCATCCGCCTGCCCACGGCACGTGTCCTAACACAAGCACAGCATGCGCGAGGAGGTAACGAATTGATTCAAACTGCGTTACAGGCGAGAAGGTCTCATTGTAGTCCTCCCCCCAGATCTGGGTAAAGTCCTTGGCTACAAGGCAAGCCTTGTACCGTCCATCATGCTTAATGTCATACACCCAACAATTGGTGACAACGTGACAGTTCTTAGGGTGAGGTACGAGGATCCAGGTTTTATTCTCCAGAAGTGAGTCATACTCAGCTTTCTCAGCAGCTTGCCACTTGGATGCTTCAGGCGAATGCATGGCTTCCCTATGGGTATTTGGTAAGCCCGCCTTATACTGAGCAGCAGCGAGAAAAGCGAGTAGAGTCTCTGCTTGTTCGTGTTGAGTACCATCCATGTTTGTATGTGCATCAACCCGAGCAGGGGGTTCATTACCATACATACTGTCCCCATAGCACTTAGGCGGTCTGACCTCATGATGAGGCTTATCGTGCGCAATGCTAGGACCTCCCACTGGCTCATAACGGCGGCACATGTGGGCAGGACACAGAGGGGGAACAGGCGGAGGTGTGGGTAGATATTCAGGTTCAGCAGGGGCTTCTGGCTCTGGAGCTGGAGGAGCGGGTGAAGGAGCAGGAGCAATTGGAGGTTCAAGAATCTCAGGCTGAGGCTCAGGAGGTTGGACAGGAAGAGGAGGAAGCACATCGTCATCAGCGTTCAAGGCTTCATCAGACGGCTCGGTGTACTCTAGGAATGGACTATCATCCGGGGTAACAGGATGATCGCCAGGGGTTTTACGTGCAGGGAAAGACTCCTCGTCAAATGTCACATCGCGAGACACGATGATAGAGCGGGTGGCTGGGTTCTAAAATTTGTACCGCTTTTAACCAGCTTCATACCCCACAAAGGTCATCTCAACAGCCTTCTTGTCAAGCTTTCTACCACGCTCTGACTTCTGCACGTGAACATATACTTTGCACCCAAAAACGCGGAAGTAGGACACATCGGGGATGGTCCCATTCCAGACCGTAATGGGGCAGCGCCATTTAAGGCGACGCATGGGCTGACAATTGTAGATATGGATGGCTGCTTCCATAGCGAGCTGCCAGAAACCGTGGCTGAGTCCAGCTTAATGGAGCATGGACATGGCCTTCTCGACGATGGTACGGTTCCAGCGTTCTGCACGTCCATTCTGCTGAGGCGACATGGGCATAGTCTTATGGTGCTCGATCCCATGTTTGCGAAGATGATCGGTGAATTTCTTTAAGGTGCATTCCCCCCCGCAATAAGAACAGACTCGCTTAATCTTCTTGCCAGTCTGGTTCTCAGCCCACGCTTTGTAGTTGTCAAATGCACGGAAAGTGTCAGACTTGTGCTTAAGGTAGTAGGCATGAGCAAGACCGGAGTAATTGTCAATAAAACCAGTGAAGTACGAGTAACCGTTGATTGAGCAGGTATGCATGGGGCCATCCAGATCAGTGTGGACAAGCTCAAGGGGCTCAGTCGCACGCTTCTCTGAAGGAGGGAAGGAAGAGCAATGGGATTTGCCAAAGGCGCATCCATCACATGGTTCACTGTCCGCAGGGTCAATAGCATCAACACCCTTTACGTTCAAAGGAAGCTTGGAAAGAGCCTCCTTGTCTGCATGTCTGAAGCAACGGTGCCAGGTCTTATAGGTGTGAACGTTGAGGTGGAGCTTAAGACTGTCTGTGATCTTGAGTATACACTCATAGAGATTGGTGCATGGGTTGTGGTGTGCCTCCAGGATCTTATGTCCTGTGATTGTAACCATAGCACCATGAGCAACAGAGCCCTTAGGCAGCCTGTTGAAGATGGTCATCTTCCCATCTCCTTGGAAGATGGAATAACCTTGCTGCTCAATGATACCAGTGCAGAAGAGTCGCGAGGCCACTTTAGGGACATAGCAGACATTAGGTAGTGTTATCTTCCACTTGACACCATCGATGTACATCTCAGCTTCAATGGTACCCTCGCCAACACCAAGTACAGAGCTCCCACTTCCAGCAGTGCTGAAGACAACGGGGTCGGTATACTTGTGATATGTAGTGAAATCTGCGAGGTTCCAGGTGACATGCTGAGAGGCTCCTGAATCCATAAGCCAACAAGTAGGAATCACGCCAGCAGCATTAGCCGCACGATAGAAAGAAGCGTGCATTGAGGTGTCCTCAGAGGAGGAGGTGCCTGTGGACTCGACTACAAGTACATTGGCAGTGGGAGCGACGACCTGAGCAGTATTGGTAGTGTCCTTTTCCTTCCCCTTGTTCTTCTTCTTCCCACCATTGCCCTTGCCTTTGGGACATAGTTCAGGGTGCTTCTTGTAGCAAGTGGACTCATGGTGAGTTGCACTACCACAGTGGGTGCAAGGACCCTTCGGCTTAGGCTGCATCTTGGAGATGTGGGAGGCGGACTGTCTGGACTTGCGCATGGACTCCTCAGCGAGGGACTTCGCGAGGATGATGTCAACGGTGAGATTCTCAAGTTTCATCATTGCCATAAGCGCAGAGATCATGGACCGGTAGGACTCCGGGACCTTGGACAGGAGGATGAGGGCCTGGATTGTCTCCTTGAGCTTGATCCCATTGGAGGAGATCTCACGGAGGTGGGTGACAATCTTGCTCGACTGGTCCTGAATGGACTTCTGGTCCGACATACAACCTTCACTGATGAAGGCTTTAAAGAGGCCCCAGACGTGTGCGCTGTTCAGTTTCCCAAACTTGGCTTGCAGCACATCCCACATCTGCTTGGCAGTAGCAGTTGCACCATTAGTGGATGCGGCGGAATCCAGGATGTAGTGGAAGCTAGGCATGGTTTGTATGTAGATGAGACCAGCAGCCTTATTGTTTTGCTTCCTCCACTCCTTAGTGGCTTCTGCATTAGCAGCGGCAGGTGGAGAGCCTGAGATGGCATCCTAGCAGTTGGCAAACATGAGGTAACCCTTTATCTTCGCAGCCCAGTCCGCATACTGAGTGGCGGAAGAGAGAGAAGGAACAGATTCTGGTTTGATGTCCCCCATGACGAGGAGAAAGAATTCGGGGGAATCAGTGAAGTCTTTGCTGAAGTCTAAATCAAATGGAGTTGGAGAGGGCGAGAGCAAAGAGACTTCAGAATCTGGTAGCGGAACAGTTGTAGGAGATGGGGAGCAGACTGAGGGAGCGGAACACGATGTGCAACTTGATCTGGATGAGTAGGAACAGCCCAGTCAGGAATGCGCCTTGGTCGAGTATTACAATTTGGGCAGGGCTGTACAAAGCACGGACAATAGAGGCCACGATCCTGGTAGTAGTGATAGTCTTCCTCTTCAGCTGGGTCGTATACGTGGTTTAGATTAGAACAGTCGTCAAGGCCATGGGAGGAGTCAGAAGAGGAGCTGTTAAGGTCTGCATCAACTTCTTCCTTGGAATCTAGAACCAGGGGTTCCACAGTTGTGGGCTCCAAAGTGGTTCAGGGAAGCGCAATGATTGACTTGCTGTGTGCATGGAAAGAGAGATATGAACACCTGTTCAGGTGCACCAGGAATCCAGGCAGCCAATATGCCCAAAGACCCAGGTAGAAGTTGCCAACTGTGCCCAAGAAAGCTAGTAGGTACGTATGGCTATCTGACGCAAAAGCTATAGTAAGGAGGGTTCAAACGGTTGTCCTCTGGTCCAAAGCTCAGAATGAGCCCGGCTACGACAACTGGCAGCTGCAAGTGCAGGGCCTGGTTGAAGTATATGTGAAGAAAGGCCGGACTACAAAAGGCCTGTGTAGCTAGGTGCCTGCAAGTACGTAGGGCTAGTAAAAGCACTCAGGGCTGCGTCACAAGCGCAGAAATGTCCCCCTGGTAGCAGTGTTGGCGGGCACAGTCAAGAGGTTAGGAAGATGAAGGAGGGTGTGCACAAACCAGCGAGGTTGACGAAGCAAGGGTGTGCGCACGGTGTTGACAATAAGGAGCAACCGGTTAGAGTGCAAGGCTCATAACCTAATGAACTCTGAACCTGGAAGGCTGTAAGCCGCACAAAGAGAGGTCTTCAGTCTGTGAGAGAACGACTATGATTGCATAGTACTGTACCTGCAAGCCGCACAAAGAGAGGCTACAAGTACTAGTAAGTAAACATGTAGGAACACATAGGTAACATGGGACTTACTCTTCAGTCTGTGAGAGAATGACTGAAGAGCAGGGGCCTGCAGAGTCCTCCTTATATACTACTGAGGAAGGACGATGAATAAGCATAAACAAGAGATCATATGACCGTCCAGAGGATGCTGACTGAGTGAGGAGGGATGCTGACTGAGTGAAGGTAGGACGATGAGTAAGAATGAGGCATGTAATGTCCATGGATGAGTAACACTAAGCTCCAGACAGGTCTAGAATAGTCAGGAGCATCGTAGAATGTACCAGAACCATAGGTAGGGATGGCAGGATGCCAAGTAAGTACAGAACAAAAAAATGTACGTATATGGTAAGTAGGAAAGTCCATACCGGTGTATCATAGACGCACGGCCACTAGCACTGCCACTCCCGGTCCGGCTCAGCTGTAGACACGGAAGTTCAACACATCTCAGCCCAAGGACCATCATTTTCCAACACAACAATGACCCGAAGCACAAGTCTCACCTTGTTCAAGAGTGGCTTGAAAAGCAAAACATCCTTGTTCTTCCTTGGCCATCCTCCTCCCCTGACTTCAACATTATTGAAAACATTTGGGCACACATCAAGAGGCGTCTCAAGGGGTATTGACCCCATCCGCGCAATGTAGAGGCATTATGGCAGGTTGTACAGAAGTTGTGGCACAAGATTGATATCTCCTTCATTCAGGTGCTTTATCATTCCATGCCTGGGTGGGTGAAGACAGTGAAGGGGAGGAAGGGTCATAATGGGGATTCATAGAGTTGTTGTGTTTTTTTCCCTCTGGAATAGTCATTCATTTGATGTGTTTCTAAAGATATCCAACAATTATAGCACATTACTTTGCAAAACTAAATCACCAGCCATTGGAATTCACTATACAGAAATAAGAGAAGATGTACTACATTTACCAAGAATTAGTGTTGGAAGCAAGCCACATTTGTGTGAGCTACAGGGTGTTTTCTCCAAAGATGGCAAGTGGTGCGTTGTTTTTGGCCGTGATTGTACGATTTAGAAAGAATGAAAACGGGAGAGGTGATGTTCCAGGCGCGCAGACGCTGTACTTGATCCACGGCGCGAGAGCAAAAAGGGCCCAACCGGGATTCGAACCCGGGATCCCTTGCACTCGGAACACCCAAAGCAAGTATCTTACCTCTAGACCATTGGGCCGTTATACGGGGTTTTTGTACAAAGTATATATCCAGAAATCTAGTGACTCGGGAACGACGTCATAGTGGCTGCTCCTCCTCCTCGTCCTCCTCCTCGTCCTCCTCCTCAGTTGCCGCCTCCTTCAATTCCGCAACATCCAGTCGCTCCGCTCACAACCCACACTGCTCTCGCCATGTCCTCCCGAGCGCCCCCGTGCCAGCCTACCCACCCGCCGCTCAGCTCCCATCGACCATCCAATCCCAGCCCTCCGCCGTGCCCGCGATGCACGCCCACCCAGCGAAGGAGAACGCGCAATACGGACGGGCACAACGTCTCCGCGGAGGGTGCGTCCCTTGCCCGGTCAGTCTGCTCGTTCCCCACTTGCGCCTCCAGTCGCTTACCGTTCTCAGGACGGGAGCATTTGCTATATCATTCCCATCCCCTGCATCTGCTGCTAAGCACTTTGTGCTACAGCGATAGCCATCCGATGGCGGCGCGGCTCGTGCCCGAGTGGCCGAAGGAACGGATACCCGTACAGCGTAGTAGACATACGTTCGCACCCGGACTTTTGTATCGTTGGACTGGATTCTGTATCACCACGTCTTGAAATCCATCCAGACTTGTTCACCCATCGAGGCGAGCTCACCTGCGCCTGCCCCGCTCGGCGCTCGGCACCGCGTGGTTGTCGCCACGACTTGTCTCTCTCCTCCGCCCGCCGACCTGCATGTCCTCGCTACGTTCGTGCTCATCGCCGTGATACTCATAGCCAGTCCACCAACCGGCCTGTTCCAACCGACGGCTATGGACAAATTCGCCACGCTCGAGCCCGTGCGGCTGTACAACCCCACCGCGACTCCTCCTCCTCCTCCCTCTTCCTCCAATCCGTTCTCGCTCCACAGGCCGACCGTCGCGCCCCCCATTCGCCGTGCTAACGCGCCCGCCCCCTTCCAACTCATCGGCCGCCTCCCGGTCGACGTCCACATCCTCGTCCTCACCCACCTCGCCGTTCCGGACATCCCCGCCTATGCCCGCTGCTCCCGCGCGCTCGCCAACCTCGCCCGGGACGAACGCGTCTGGGAGGCCCGCTGGAACGCCTTCGCCGTCGAGCGCAACAAGCTCGCCGACGTCCTCGACGCCCTCGAGGACAAGCTCAAGGTTCAGAACGCGCTCGACCGCGGACACGCCCCGCCCACGCTCGCTACGGAGAGCCTCGACGACGACTTTGGCGACTTTGCCTCCGTCGACACCCACCCCGCCCAGCTCGGCGACTTCGTCGGCGGCTTCAGCTTCTCTACCCCCGCCGTCCCGACGTTCGGCCAAGGTCAGCAGACGTTTCGCGCGCAATACATACGCGCCCATGCGCTCCTCAAGCCCCTCCTCTCCGCCCTTTCCGCCCCTCCCCACGCGGTGCTCTCCAGCCTCTTTCCCTCTCCCACCCCGCCCCTTCGCGACCAGGCCCATACGCTCCGCCTCCTCTCCCGCTTCCTTTCCCAAGACGTCAAGCCCTTGCGCGACTGGGCAAAGCTCGCCTCTGCGCTGCGCGCCGCCATCGACCGCTTCGAGGACGGCCTGCTCACCGCGTTCGATGTCGCGGACGGCAAGGGAGACGAGCGCGGCATGCGCGAGGCCGCCGAAGCCAGCTGGGAGGTATGGGAAGGTCCGGGCGCGGAGTGGGAGCTAGGAAAGGTCTGGGCAGAGAAGCTAGAAATCTTCTACGAGCAGAGCAGATGGAAACCACTCGACAACTTCACGTCCGTATCTCCCTCACCACCCCGTCCTCGTCTGACATTTTCCCCAGGAACGATGCAGAGCTGGACTTTACCGCCATGGATGGCTTCCTTGCTGACATCCTGAGCGCGCTCGAGGAGCACGGCGCCCGCGCCGTGCGCGTATTTCCCTCGGACGCAAACGTTCTCATCTCGTTCGCGGACCGCTTAGCGAACGAAGTGGTAAGTCCCTCCAATTCCACCTCTGGCAGCTTTCTGACGCCCTCTAGGTAGGAGAGTACATCTCCTCCCTACTTACGCGCGCGCGCGAGATCTCGAATGAAGTCTTCCTCAAGGCGACCGCTGCGAGCTTCAAGGAGGCCTGGCGGATGGTCGACACCATCGTGCAAGTCGCCGCCGCCAAGGACTCGGATTTCCCCAAGACCAAGGCCGAGGACGTCGTGTACGTCCGTGCTGCACTTTCACTCGTGCTGCTTGCTAAACCGCCGCAGGTACCGGATGTTCGAGCCGAACATGGATGAATATCTCGACGAAGAGGTCGAGTTCGTCAAGCAAAGCTTTGAGATGACCTGCCGGTCATGGGAGAAACAGGTGCGCTCCCATTCATCTTTCTCCTACGTCTTCTAAACCGCCTTAGCTGTCCGAGCACGCCCTACCTACAGACACCACCCCCAACGCCGAGACCGCGCGTTTCCTCGGCTCGCACAACCCCGCGCAGGTCAAACGCACAGTTCTCGCGTCCTTCACCGACGTCCTCCTCCTCCCCGTCACCATCGTCCCGCGGACAGTCGGCAAGGCCGTCGGCGCGGCGCTCACGACCGGCGGCAGCGCCGCCGTCCAAGGGATCTCGATGCTCAATCCCCAGCGCTGGGGCGGGACCGGGACCTCCGGGAACGGCAGCGCCGGCGGGGGCGGAGGCGGCTTCCCGTTCGCGCGCATGTCCTCGTGGAGCGCGAACGGGAAGGACGGTTACGTGCGCGACTTCGAAAAGGGCGGGGACGGAATGTTATTCGACATTGGCGCGGACGAGGACGAGGAGCCCGACGCGACGAACGAGAAAGCCGACAATGTCGCGGCGCCGGAAGCGACGCCGACGAATACCGCTCGCTGTAAGTGCGCCCCTTGTAGCGGCCGATCATTCTCTGACCACCCGCAGCCTCCATAGCGGCCCGCGACTCGCTTAGTAGTATGACGTCTCTTGATTCCACCAAAACGAATCCCAAACCTCCCGGCCTCGACAACCTCGACTTGTTGCTTTCACTTGATACGGCCCTCGAGCTGATCCACGCCGACCGCGAGTCTCTCAAGCGCGCAGAGACCTTCTCAGGCTACCCAGGCACGTACGGACACCGCGTCCGCGACACAATCGAGGAGATTTTCGTCCTCCTCCTTCAGGCCCTCGGCGAGCGCCACATCAAGCCCGGATTCGACACGTACGTACTCTTATACCGTTCGCGCCACGCGAGGAGCTGACGTTTTATCAGCGCGATCGAGTCGATGAAGTCGTACAAGCCCGCGGAGCACGAGGAGACGAAGAGCGTCGCCCCGCTCCTCCAGTTCTTCGAGCTCGTCCACATCGGCGACACCATGCAGTCCATGATTCAGGTTTACTTTGACAAGGAACTGGTGAGCACTCCCCAAACTCTTGCGGCCGTTCGTCCACAACTGTGTTCCTATCCACAGGCGCCGCATATTGACCGCCACGACTTTCTCAACACGGTCGTGCGAGAGAAGAAGCACTTTGAAGACGTCCTCGACGACTGCGTCGCAGGCGGTTTGAACGCCGCGACGGACGCGCTCATGAACCAGGTACTACAACCTGATAAGTTCCCAGCGCGGGCGATCTAACCCGTTCGCAGGTCGAACACATAATACAGAAGCTGACCAAACCGCGCGAGTACTATCCGCCTGAAGACAGTCCGTTAGAACTCGGGCCTACGGAGGGATGCCGTGAGGCGATCAAGTGCTTGCAGATGCACTGCCAACTCCTCCGAGGCAGCACGAGCAAGGAAGTGCTAGAGGTGTTCTACCAGGAGGTCGGCATCCGCCTCATTGCGTACGTGACCCTATCCCGCAACCTTTGTGCCACCATGCCGCTTACGCATTGCGGGCAGCATACTGCAAAAGCACCTCAAGCGGCAGATTATCTCCCTCAGCGGCGGGTTCCAGGTGATCGCGGACCTGAACGCGTACCACGCATTCATCACTTCACTTCGCGTCCCGACAATCACCGCCGAGTTTGCGTACCTGAAGATGCTCGGGCACGTCTACGTGGTAGAAGACGCCAAAGACCTCGCGCAAATCGTGCGGGACGTGACGCGATACGGCGGCGCGTACCGACCGGAGGTAGTACCTACGCCGTTGGGAGCGATGGGCCAATGTGCTGACACGTTCCGCAGGACATCTACGAATTTATTCAGAGGCGGTCAGACTGGAAGAAGATCGAGAAGACGGTGGACAAGACGATGTACAACCTGAGCTTCAAGGAGGACTGCGTTCTCTGTTGACCTGCGGGACGGGCGAGCCGCGTTAGGCGTGCTCGTGACGTCACGTTACTCCGGCGCAGCTCTTAAGCCGCCCTCGTCCTCGTCCCGCCCTTGCTCTCCCGCCGCCATCTGCCTCTCCTCTGCCCTCGCCCAGCCCCCGCGCCCCCTGCCAGCCTCATCCACACACATCCACCACTCCGCCCATGTCGATCCCCGAGTTTTCCCTCCGTCTCCAGCGCGGTACGTCCCCCCATCCGAGCGCGCCGCGATAACGGCCGACTGACCTCGCCAGGCATCACCGGCGGGTTCGCGCCCCCGACGCCCGAGGCGATCATCACCGTGACGAGCGTGCCGACGCAGAACCTGCTCAACATCACCAGCGCCGTGCGCCCCAAGGGCACACCCTCGCTGCAGGACGCGCTCCCAAGGTCCCTCCCCGCCTCGGACGCGGACACGGTCGCGCTCGTCTCCGAGCTCCGCGACATCCTCCGCGCCATCCCGACCGAGAGCCCGCCCGGGAGCGAGGACATCTACGGGCTCGACACGAGCATCGCCTTTGGCTCCGACGACTTCTTCTGGCAGAACGGCGGGCCCCAGGGCTGTGGCCAGGGCGAGAGCGAGGTGAAGCCGACGGAGGAGGACAAGGCAAAGTTCAAACGGGCGGTAGAGATCGTTGAGGAATTGCAGGCCAAGAGCACGTAGCTTCGTGCAGATCGGCGTGATACCACACTTGTATATCAGGCATATGTATCGCGGGAACATTGGGACACGGAACAATCGCAATGCATGACAGCAACACAGTGCTCAGGACGCTGGACAAACAGGCATGCTCACACAGAGCCTTCTACACGCCCTCGTTCTGCTCCTCGGCCTGGGCTGGCCCGAGGGAAGCCGCACCGCCGACGACCGCGCCTCCCTCCCTGACCAAACTCTCCCTCGCCTCCTTGAGGGTCTTCTCCCGTTCGGCGAGCACAGCTTTGTGGTCCGAGATGGTTGTCTCCATGGTGGCATACAACGCGAGTTTCGCCCTACACGGACATTGTCACAACTGCAAACAACAGGGCTATAGGATCTACACTCACGTCATATGGTCCTTCACCTATCACAACCAGCAGTCAGCAACCGCAAGCAGCCACAGAAGAGGTCGGACGTACGAAGTCGAGCAGTTGACTGAATCGCGTTGCGAGGCCTTTCATGCGTCCCGCGAATGAGGGTACGCTACTCGAGCGAGATGATGAAACATACCGTCCGCGCCCTGGGTCCACTCCTCCGCCGAGCACTCGGCCCACCGCTTGCGCGACTGCTGGTACGAGTCCGCGTGGCCCTCGACGATGATCTCAAGGTCCTGGCCGAGGAGCTGAAAGAGTGCCTGGCGGGGGTCGTTCTGGTCCATCGCCGCCGCCTTCGGCTCAGGCCGGAATTGGGCGGGAGGCGCCAGGAGCGGCACGCCGTGCGCGGGGGTCATCGCGCGCTCGAACTCGGCGGTGGGGTAGCGCGTAGGAGGAGCGCGGCCATTGTATGGGCCGGGGAACTCATCCTACGCGCATATAGTTGGAATTTTGGAGTGGGAGAAAGACGCGTACCTGATGCGTCGCGGCCTTGTACCTCTTCGCACCCGTGCCATAGTCGAACTCATCATCGTCCTCGCCCGCGCGCTCCGACCGCTTCATGGGCCTCCTCAGACCTTGCTGGAAGAGTACTTCGTCTTGGTATGCTCCCGAGAAACCGACAGCGTTGTTAAACTCGCTGTTGTGTTCGCCGTAGCTGATGACCGCGGGAGGGCCCATGACGGGCATCTTGAGCGGACTAGCGTTCTCCTCCTCCTCTGCGACCTCGTGTATGCTAGCAAGAGAAGGCTGAGAGACGGTGCGAGAGCGGTGGCTGCCGAAAGACGCATCCAGAGAGTGCGAGAACCGAAAGTGTTCAGAGCTGCAAGTCGTCTTGCCCGAGGCGTCAGGGTGGTCGTCAAAGTCGGAGTCTTTACCAGAAGGGGCTATATGCGCCTTGTTCGAGCTAAACTCGTCGCTGTGGACACCGGACTGAGCAGGAGGAGCGGGAGCTCTGAACGTGTGAGCGGAAGCCGAGCCTGAGTTCTGAAAGAAGGGCGAAGAAGGGCGAGGAGCAGCAAGACGAGCGTGTTGAGCAGCAGAGAACGGTTGTGGGCCAGGATGGCCAGAGCTATCGAGAGCTTGCCGGGCTTTTCCAGCTGCATGTCCTTGCGTGTCGGGCTTCCTCTTGGAGAACCCAGAGAGGTTGAGGGGCCTGAACTTGGACGCAAAGCCGTGACCTGCCGAGTCTGTAGTGTTGCCTGCCGTCTTCGACGAGTTGTCTTGCGTGTCGCCAGCAGGCGCAAGAGGGTCTAGCAGGCCGTTGGGCCGGAAAGTCTCGTGTCCAGCCGAGGGCGGAGACTTGGCTTGAGCAGAATCATCGGGTCTTTCAGAAGCACGAGAGGCTGAGCGTTGAGGAACAAAAGGGGCCCTTGCGCTCATCGTGGACAGCAGTGAGCTCGCCGTCGAGTACGTCGTCGTCGTCGAGAGGAAAGAGACAGACGCGTCAGGCGCCCGCCGCTCCTCCCAATCATGCGCATCCGCCCCGGGCCGGGAAGCCCGGCGAATGTGGCGGCAGTCGAGGGCTTGGGCTTGGACTTGGACTCGGACCATCTCGAGCGCAGAGAGTTCGGCCAGGTTCGTATGTTTCGCGTTTGTTGGAGAGGTTCAATTGATGACATACAGCTCAGCATGTCTAGCGACTCGGCCAGCGGGCAAGCACTGAGGACAAGGGCTCGGAGTGCTTACCCGTACTTCCTTCCCTACCGCACCCGTTGGTCAGTCCCTCCATCGTCTGCGAACCCAGTCAAGCGAATTGAATATTTGGTAGGACTGACAACGACCAGTACTCGCACGTCAACAACTCTGTGTACTACCACCTCTTCGACTCCGTCGTCAACACCTACCTCATCCAACACGCCCACCTCTCGCCCGCCACCTCGCCCCTCATCGGCCTCGTCGTATCCTCCTTCTCTCACTTTTTCTCTCCCGTGTCCTTTCCAGTCGTGCTCGATCTCGGCTTGAGGGTGACAAAGATCGGCTCGAGCTCCGTGACTTACGAGGTCGCAGTGTTTGAACAGGGAAGCGACTCCCCGAGCGCCGTCGGCGGGTATACCCACGTCTTCGTCGACCGCGTCTCCCGGAAGAGCGTTCCCATAGCTTCCAACACCAGGGAGGGACTTAACAAACTTTTGAGCCCCACGGCGAAACTCTGATAGGGCGCTGGCAAGCTGGATGCACACCACGCCCGCTCCTCGATATACCATATAATCCTCGAGCCATCCTGTGGGACCACGCGCCATTGGTATCCAGATTAGGACTTATGTACCACTACCATTCACGCCCCGCGCGGCCAGAGCAGCGAGGACCTTTCGCTCAACATGGCTCGCAAAGCTCTCGAACAGCCCTCGGTCTGTTCCCTTCAACCAATCAAAGACCAACTGTCCGTCCTCGACTCTCGTCCTACACACCATTCGCGGAGCCGTCGGAGCGTCCTCCATCTCGATCGCGTTCCGCTTCTTTCGCCTCGCCGCGCGAGACCATGTATTGCCCGTCGCAGACACAACAAGGTCCACGTCGTCTGCTGACTTTGCAGTTCCGCATCCCCTCACTGTTAGGCCATCAACCGAGTCAAGCACGGCTCGGGCGAGCGGGGCAGTGTGCGACGCCGATGGCGTGGACGGCAATGGCTGGCGCAGCGTGTTGCGTGCGGGCATGAGGTGCTGCATGCTATGCCCGGACAACCTTGCAAGCGACTTTGAACGGGTCAGTTTCGCAACGACAGAGCAAAGACGGCTTGACTGACGTCGGGAAGGCGGATGTCCGCGAACGACCACGCTATCACCCACCGCCGCGTCTGGCCCTGCACCAGCTCAGCGATCGCGTAGTTGTCGACCTGTCCATCGTTCAATCTCATATTATCTTTGAATGGTTTCCACGTTCGCCTTTACCTTATTGTCGCGCAGTTTCTGAACGATCTGCGTCAGGCTCGACATCTTGCCCAACATCGACGTGTACCACCTCCATGGTTCGTGAGAGTCACTTCGCCTTGTCCCGACGCTCCGAGGGACCGGATGCGCACCTACACTTCTCGCGTAAACCCAGACTCTCCTCCACCATCCGCCCCACGAACGCCCCCTCGCCTCCGGGCGTGATCATTTCCACGTCCGCGCCTGTACAGACCTACTCCGTTGTAAACACAAAGTGACTCTGAGAAATTACACGGGATCCGGGTACGCACAGCATTCGGGCCAAACTCCTTCGCCTCCGCCGACTGCTGCACCTCGTCGCGGCTGGCGTAGAACGGCGGGTTACACATTGTGAAGTCGTACACTGCGTCGCTGAAGACGGGTAAGCTCCTACCGTCTTCGCTCCTTGCAGCGCGTGATGGACGCACCTCTTGAGCAGCGGCGCGAGTATCGGTCTTTCCGGGCTCACCCCAACGACCGCGATGCGATCCTGGAGATCATTCGCTCGCACGTTCCTTTGCGCAAAGCCCACCGACACTTCGTCAATCTCTACGCGATCTTGAGCGTCCGCTCACCACTTGTAGAATGGTGGATACACTACCTGTAGCCGTGAACGTCCAACTCGGACGCGCCCGACATCCGAGCAGGGGGTATATTGCCGACGCGCCCGTCCCTCTGCACTGTCTGATCAGGACTACAGTCCATTACGCGCACACGCCGAGGGCACGCACATGTCCATGCCCCGTACAGGCTTGTCGCCCTCCACCTCTAATGCTTGCGAGACGGTGTCGACCACGTCCTGCAGCCAGAGCACGTAATTCAACCTGGGCCAAACTCGGTCAGCACACCGGCGCCGCGCACGCGCATGATGCTCTCATGTACCTGTTCGGGACCTGGTGAATGACTCCCGCTGTTAGTGGCAATACTGCCATGGTCTATGGACGTGATTTGCCTACCGGAGGGCACAGGCGGCCTGGGGGAAGCTCGACGCGGAGCGCGAAGTCGCGCAAGAGGATGGCTTCGGTCAATGCCCTTCGGCGGACTCGCGTCAGCGCTCCCGAAGTTGCACATGTAGATCATCTGAGTACCGTTGAGCGGCCTCATTCTTGAAGTCGATGGTGGCACCCTTCGAGGACAGTATGATGCTGTGCGAGATAGGATGAGCCCCCGAGCCGTTACGACCAGGAGGTGCGGACCCACTGCGGTTTGAGCGCAGGATGTGCTTCTGCAAGAGCCAAGAAGTCGGGCGGATCTCGGTACGGATTTCGGGGATGCATTGCTATGTGGGACGCCGCCGCGGACCGGTATGGTCGTGGTCAAACAACAAGCAGCATGGAGCGCGGTTGGTACTACACAACAAACATCGTAACCCTACTCCAGGGTTCTCCTTGTGGTACGCACTTCGTGGTGAAGACTCTGTCGCGAGTCTACTCGCTCAAGATGTCGTAGACAGCCAGCGCCGGTGGCTACGAAGCCTCCCTGGACCGGTCACACAATCAATATTATCGAACCATGAGACGTAGCAACCAGAACCCTGGCGCGGCCGACGAACTCCAGTTGACGGTCAATGGCAGGTCAAGTGGCGGACGCGCTGCGAGAGCTCGAGCACGAGATGGTGATGGTCAAGGTAGGAGACAAGTCGCGTTGCGGGCTGGCCATCTTGAATGGTAGGCGACGACAGTCACACACTGTTGGATATGGACTACGGCCGCTCACACGGGCCATTGACGTTCATCGTCAACCGCTCCAGTGTCGGAATTGACCGCGTGAACAGGCGAACGTAGCCCTCCACGTCAAAACGATCCATCGTCCGCGCTCCGGTGGATAGTCGCGGAGGCGTGGACCGTCCGTCCAGCTCGCAGATCATTCGAGCGAAGGCAGTGTCGGACGAGGGTCAAGATCCTCCAATTCCATTTCCAGCCCCATCCCCAGCTCCAGTTCCCTGAGCGGCGAGTGCTTGAGGGATGCTAGTAGCGCTCCCTATCATCTGCGCGCGGTAGTCACAGATATGGAGCGTAGACAGCCATATCAACGTCGCGCACATGTCCAATTCCTCGTCTCCTCCCGAACTGAGCGCCGCGTCGAGCATCGGCCTTTCCAACCGTGATCCGCCGTAGCCCTCGAAAGCAGCCAAGACCTCGTTGGCCGGCCACCGAAGCTGCCCAGGCCAACCGCGCATCTGCAGTTCGCGCGGTCGCGCGTGCGTTAGGACAGGCTTGTATGCAGAGAGAAAACCACGAACCCAGCGAAGCTGGAGGCGGTCGATGTCGCATGCAAGGCCGGGCAGGTAGAGATCCAAGACACAACCCGAAAACTCCTACAGATGGTTCCAGGTGAGGCCAGTCGTCGTCTGCGCGTCGAGGTTGAGGTGGTTCTGGTGTTGCAGTTCCCGGGATGGGTCTCGCCCTCGCCGGTATTGGGGTTCGGGAAAGCGCGTATGTACGCCAAGGTCAGGGGGTTAGCGCTCCTGTGCACATAGAGCGTGCGGAGGTTAGGATACACATCCCGGGATTCGGGAGTGTCCTGGCAGTCAGTGTACCAGTCCTCGATGTGAAGTGTTTGGACGGCTGTGGCAAAACGAGCGAGGACACGGACAGGATGGTACCTGGGCGAGTAATCATTTCGTCAAAGACTGCTGCCTGTTGCAGCCCAGCTGATCTGCGCATGCTCAAGCTTGGGCTGCAGGGACTCTGGCAAGGTAAGAGAATGTGTACCAGCAGCAGGAGTGTGAAGCTTCTCCACTCCCCTCATCGATAGATACTTGAAGTGTTCTGTGGCCGACGGTCGGCAGTATTGATACATACACACATCCTCACACCAGGCAGTGATCCATGGCAGACGAAGAGACAGGGAGTGACAGAGCACACCCCGCTGGCTGAGACATCTCGACGCTGGTTGAATGCGGCCGTGTGGTGATCTCGGGCGGTCAGAAAGCGAAAGGTCAAGGGAGGTGCAAGCAGGCGACCTCGCCCGTAACGCGGGTCGTGGCCGCACGTGATCGCGCGCGTCCACCGAGATAGCGTTCGTGCTCGCCGTCCCAGACGACGACGACGGCGGCGGGTGTGAAGCTCGCGATTGTACGACGCACGACGTCAAGCCTAGCACACGCGATGGCTGCGAGAT
This sequence comes from Trametes elegans, assembly GCA_022606155.1. NCBI lineage: Eukaryota > Fungi > Basidiomycota > Agaricomycetes > Polyporales > Polyporaceae > Trametes > Trametes elegans. The sequence goes on along the minus strand of JABYQO010000058.1, from coordinate 16,851 downwards.
ACAAAGAACTGCCGACGACCGACTCCGAGCTCACTGGCCCTCGTCCCCCGCCGCGCGCGCGGTCGTTGACCATCTGGCGGCTTGTGGTCGCGTACGGCGCCGGCCTCCTCACCGCCTTCCTCCTCAAGCTCGCGCTCCATGAGCAGGGGCCTCTGAGAGCCAACCGTCGGCTGCACGAGCTGGGCGCGCCGGACGCGGGCTCGACGACCGCCCACCGCTACCCGCCCCCGTCGCCCACAAACGCCTTCCCCCCCCTCTTCCCCTCCGACGTCGGCCACGCAGGGCCCACGCCCACGGGCGCAGAGCCTGCGCTTGTGGCCACCGCGCCCTCGTACCCCATCCACACCGGCGCGCCTCACCTCCTCGCCCCGGAGACCCTCGCGAACCATTCCAAGAAACCGTTCGACATCTTCCGCCACTGGGGCAACCTCTCCCCTGGTTCTCCGTCGACCGCAACGCGTTTGGTGTCGACGCGGGACCGGAGCCTCCGCAAGGCTGCCGTGTAACCGGCCTCCATCTGCTACACAGGCACGGCGCCCGTTATCCCACCGGTCAGGCATCCTATGGCGGCCCTACCAACTTCTCCGCTCGTCTCTCCCAGTCCCCCTCAAGCTGGCAAGCACACGGGCAACTAGACTTTCTCAACGACTGGTACGCCATCGGGAAACTCCATCCGCATACGTGCTGACCGTTTGCAGGACATACAAGCTCGGAGAGGAAATCCTTACCCCCTTCGGGCGGCAACAACTCTGTACGTCCCTGCCCTCGAGCCCGTTCCTCTCGCTCACCGTGAACGCCGCCAGACGACCTCGGCGTATCCATGCGCATCAAGTACGGCTTCCTCCTCCAGAACTTCACCGACACCAACACCCTCCCCGTCTTCCGCACCGAGTCCCAGGACCGGATGCTCTCCTCCGCGCTCAACTTCGCCCTCGGCTTCTTCGGCCACCCGCTTGAGGGCAAGTACCAACAGCTGATCACGATCGAGGACCACGGCTTCAACAACTCCCTCGCGCCCTCCAAGACCTGCCCCAACGCCCACGACCACGCCAAGGGCGACCGCGCGATCCCCTACGTCCGCCAGTGGGCGGGCACATACCTCCGGGACGCGCTCGCGCGCCTGCAGCCGCAGATCAAGGGTTTCCACCTGACGATCGAGGACGTGTATGTCATGCAGCAGCTCTGCGCGTATGAGGTATGTCCGTGCTCCATCGCTCGCGCTACAATGTCCTCACCGTCCGTAGACCGTCGCCATCGGGTACTCCAAGTTCTGCGAACTCTTCACCGAGGACGAGTGGAAAGGCTTCGACTACGCGTCCGTCCGCCCTTCGCGCCCTACCATCCCCTCTGCTGACGTGCCTTCCTTTCAGTGTCGACCTTTACTTTTGGTACAACTCTGCGTTCGGCTCGCCCGTCGCGCGCGCACTGGGAGTAGGGTACGTCCAGGAGCTCCTCGCGCGGCTCACGCACACGCCCGTCCCGGCCCACAACTCGTCGACGAACGCGACGCTCGACGACGACCCCGCCACGTTCCCGCTCGACCAGAGCCTCTACGTCGACGCCACGCACGAGGTCGTCGTCCTCAACGGTGCGCCTCCCCCACATCACACCCAGCGCTAACGACTGACCCTGGGCAGTCCTCACCGCGCTCAACCTCTCCCACTTTGCGGCCGACGGCCCGCTCCCCGCGGACCGCATCCCGCCCCGGCGCGCGTTCAGAACATCGCACCTCGCGCCCTTCGCGACCAATGTCCAGTTCCAGCGTGCGTCCCCCTCCCGCCCTGTCCGCGTCCTCCTCCGCTGACCCCTTCCTCCTCGCACGCACGCACGCACGCGCACAGTGCTCTCCTGCACGTCCTCGCCCGACCCGCAGCTCCGCATCGTCGTCAACGACGGCGTCGTCCCCCTCGACGGCGTCCCCGGCTGCCCCGACCCCACCTCGAGCGCGGGCGCGTGCCCGCTCCCCGCGTTCGTCGCGGGCCAGCGCGCGCTCGTGGGCAAAACGGACTGGGCGTGGGCGTGCCGCGGCGCGTGGGACGTCCCGCCCGGGCCGGCGTGGAACACGACGACGGGGGACCCACCGGCGCCGCCTGTGGCATGAGCCTCCCCCTGGGCGGGGGGTTCGAGGATCGCGGGGGTGGGTCAGACGCTGTCGTCACTTGTCCCGGACTGGGACACATCCCGGCGTCGAACGCACGGACGAGCGCACGTACGCTGTCGGGCCTCTTGTGCTCACCGAACCACCAGTCTTTCACTCTGTACCACTGTCCATCTCGATCTGCACCAGACGCACAATGTATTAAGGAAACATCGGGTTGGGTTGGAATGAAACACAGGCCGGGCCGTTCATTCACTTCAATACAAGGGGGGATATCGTAACTACCGTACTAGCAGCCCGGCACTAGTAACGCGCCCGAAAGTAGGTGCGGTGGCGATAGCGTCGAGGGTCGTCATCCAAGCTCGGGGTCTATGGGAGTCATGAGTAGCAATAAGGTGTAGGCGGAGAGCGTCAAGTCAATTGGCGTCCAGGGCGCGTCTTCGATTGATGGGTGCGCAAGGGTGAGAGATGAAAAGTAAAGGAACAGCTGAGAAAAAGGTGGATTACAGTATATATCTACGTGCCATGGCGCGGGAGTGCGACGCGCTCCCGCGCGTCTTTGTCTGTCTCTTGATGGGTCGTAACACAGATTCAAGATTAATGGGGGTTCGGTAGCGCCGGCGGGAGGTGAGATCTGGGAGACATGCGAAACAAGATCCAGCGGGAGAACGACGTGCTCATGACGAGCCGGTAAAGTACTCGAGCACCTTGAAAAAGCCCCAGAGGCAGCCGCCCGAGATGATGGGCAGCGTGAGGTTGTCGTCCAAAGAGCCGAGGTCTGCACACGCACGCGTTAGCCATCGTGCCGACTGAACGAGTATGGACGAACTTACCCAGCGCCTCCGCAGTGCCAGAGATCAAGCCACAGACCGTCCCGAGCGTCCCGAGCCCGATCCAGCGCCCGAGGGGCAGCTCCGACGCCTGCACGAGCCCGACGCCACGGCGGACGAGCTCGGCCGCATGGGCGGGCAGCGCGTCTTGCGCGACCTCGAGCAGGCCTGCGGGGAGACGGAAGGCGAGCTCCGCGTCACGTGCGGACGAGAACCAGCCCCAGAAGCCAACGGCGATAGCGGCGCCAGTGAGGGAGCCGGCGATGAAGCCGGCGAGCGACTTGCGGGGGGCGAGGGGGAGGCGGGCGAAGGGGATGAAGGGGAGGAGAGGAATGGAGCGCGGGAGTGGGGCGGTATAGGGGCCCAGGAGGCGGCCGATGGTGGACGCGGCGGTGTCCGCCCAGGAGAGGCTGTGGAACGCGTTAGTTGGGTGGATGAAGAGGAGATAGTGGTGTGAGCAGTGAGACGCACATGAGGATGGCGACGGTGGCGATATCGAGGGGGTATACGGCCAGGACGAAGATGACGCCGATGATGTACCAGATCACGCCGTTTGTGGATTTCTGCGGGGGTGGAGATGAGAAAGATGGGAGGGTGTGTTCGGAAGGACGCGTACTTTTTCGCACTCGCGCATGAGAAAGCCGACACACCGTTCAAACCACCTCTCGAACCGGGTCGAGCGGAGACGGAGGATGTCGGCGGGGACAATGACTGCAAGAGCGAGGGTGAGGGCGTACACGACGGTGCGAGGGTTGCCGTTTGAGATGTATAGATAGAGGGTGAGGAACCCTGCGTGACCGACGTCAGACGAACCGGGTCTGAACGGGGGCAGCAGACGTACCGATCGACGAATGGAGCGTCTTGCGGGGGATTTCCCAGTCTACAGGGGGACGAGCGGGCTTGTCTTGTCGCACACTACGCGCCAGGGCGGGGGCGGAGGGAGAACTCGATCCGGGCATCTTCCTCTGGCGGAGGGAAGAGCCGTTGGCGGACGGGTTTGGGTCGCCATTCGCGGAAGGCGAATGGGGAGAGCTCGAGGAGGACGAGTTTTGTGGGTCGACGCTCATCTGGCGTGTGGGGGAGTGACGCTTGCGGAGGGAGACGGAGGGCGAGCGGGCCTTTGGGCTGGAAACAAACGGGATTTTGGAGGATGAGCGGAGGCCGAGTCTTGCGGGATCGTGGGGGAGACCAAGCGTGAAAGCGTCGTTGGCAGGAAGAGTCATTGTACTCTGAAGCACGTGTGGTAAACACGCTGTACGCGATGGGGAGACGCGAAGGAGGAGGGGGAGGAGGAGGAGGAGGAGGAGGAGGAGGAGGAGGAGGAGGAGGAGGAAGAGAGAGAGCGCGAGCGCAAGCGACAGCGACATCGTCTTGGGCCGGCAAGTCACGTGGGCCCTCCCGCGCTAGACGCCCGCCGGCAGCGGCACACGAGCCGTGTTCTCTTCAATCAGCAGCGTCGGGATGATACTGAATGTCACAGATTGAACAGAAACACGAGAAACGGTCGATATTACATCCACTGTACATAACATAACCCATCAGATCCGGATACCAATCCCTACCCGTCCACCCTTGAACCAGCACAGGGCACATTCCGACGCCTACGCCGCGTCCTCTTTCCGCATCGCCTCGTGCTCGTCCGGGTCGAGCCAGCTGTCCTCGACGGTGGCGCGCACCCGCCGGACGTACTCCTTCATGTTCTCCCGGTACAGCTGCGCCGCCTCCGCGTTCGCAGGCGAGTTCGGGTTCGGGTCGTGCAGCAGCGACTGGATCGAGGTCAGGATCGCCGCCACATCGTACGTCGGCGACCATCGGTTCTGGAGGATGTCCAGGCAGAGCTCCCCGTTCGCGTACACGTTCGGGTGGAACATCCGGGACAGGAACTTGACCGTCGGCGGCTTGTTTGGGTACGACTCGTCGAACGTGAGCAGCAGCTTGAACGTCCCGTCCTCGAACGGTGTGTCCGCTGTGTGGCGTGCATAGTCAACAAGCTGTGATGGGCGACGCGAGCGCGAGCGCGACTGCACACGTACCTGGCCCAAAGATGACCGCATTCCAGAGCATGATATTGTCCGGGCAGGGGCTGCCCGAGATCCCGCCGGGAGGGTCGGTCGAGAGCCGCTTGAAGTCACGGATGAGGCGGCGGCGGCAGTTGGTCGACTACGGCACTCCTCAGTACTCGCACCGTCCATAGTACGCGCTAGAACGCACCATGATGCTGATTCTGCAGTCGGCGAGGGGGATGAGGCGGGGGGTTGGGACGGGGAGATGGTGGTTGAGGGCAGAGTGTGGGTGGGCGCTTGTTGACTGAGCTCCTCCGTTTCGATCGGAGTCAAGCTTTCTCCGTTCCTGTTCCATGGCAGTTTCAATATCCCAGTAGTCATACACGCTCGAGTAGGTCCATGTAGGCCTTTCGTTGCTTCATGCGTGTGCCTAATACGGTTCTAACGAACATGCACCCGAGGCAGAAAACAGGATGGTCAAGATGAGCGGATATACAGCCAGTCCGTGCCATGCCACGCCGGAAGCCCAGGACGACGCCCTGCCCTGTCACGCTCGGCGACAGGTTCAAGGGCAGATATGGATGTACGTCTGTGCGCAAACCAGGCTGGGCCACAAATTCTAGTGTATGGCTTATCCAGGTGCCTGGCACAGCATATTCCATTCACAAGTACACGCCCCGACAATGCATATTCACCCCAGGCGCCGGAAGAGATCATGGTCCTCGGAGCTGCCGCTCACGGACGCGACGCCATGTCTCGCTGGGAGAAAGCTCTTCCAGCTGTTTAGCACGATAATCCTTAGCGAGACTCAGGTGCACCTCGCGTTCGTCGGCGTTTTCCCTCCGCGACGAGTTCTTCGACCCCGCGGGAAAGTCACCCCTCACGGCAGAGCCGTTTACAGGTCGACTATGGAAGCGCATTGCGCCTGACGAGTTCTCCACAGAGCCAGCTATTCAAGAGATGCCCTCCCTGACGGAGCGCACGGGGAGGTGGGCAGGACGTGCGCATCCTTGCGGTGATGCCTGACCAACGACCCTGCACCTCGTCCGACGGCCGCACCACTGCTTGAGGACGAATGGCTCGAGCAGTAGGTCTCAATTGCCCGAGCGACGGCGGGAGTGGGATTGCCAGACCACTTTCAGCGGTGTCACTGGCGTGCCACACGCACTCGGACTCGACGAATCTTGCTTGTTGACTACTACGAGCGCATCAGCGGCACGGTCGCTCAACTTGACCAACGCGTGAGGTTGCCTTTGACCAGTCCCTGCTGGAATGATCTCAGCGTTCTGACAATGGACGCAGTTGTAGACGAAGCCCGGCCCACTCAAGAGGTCATCCCATTCACGTCCGGCGTCCACAGCGTCTCGTTGAACACCAACGGCACCGGCGTGACCTTCGTATGTGAGGAAGAACCTCACATGATCACCCACATAGATGCGTTCGGTTATATGACCGTACATCTTAGTGACGTTTTCTTCAACAAGTACACCGTCCTACGCAAGCTCGGCTGGGCCTCCGGCTCCAGCGTGTGGTTATGTGTCGTCCCTGCCGAGTACGCGTCCTGTCTCGTCCTCGACATCCGGACTCTCACAGTCACTGCAGTTACACGGGGGATGGTACTTGTGAGAGCGCTCGAACAGGACCCGGATACTACGCCATAACGTTAACGCGACTTTTGGCGAACAGCTCAAGGAATCTGTGGAAATCAAGTCGCTCCTTGAATGTTATGCATACCCGGGCCGAGCTCGTCCACACAGGTGAGCAGTTGGTTGTCCCTTCCAGTAGTCCCTATCACAACTGGATCACGATTAGACGTCAAGCTGGGCAACCTGTTCGTCCGCTTAGACGTCCCCGGTGCTGTGATCGCACAGTATTCAGACGAGCACCGTTCCGAGTCCTATCTCACTCGCCATCAACCGGATTTATGGCAGGGCCCCATAATCACTCTGGAGAATCTTGAGATGATTCTAGGTGACTACGGCGCCGGTGAGCATCTCGGTAATCCAGTCGAGTTTGCTATGGCTGATCTGGGACGATACCAGCGGCTCCGCCTCGCAGAGTGTTGGCCGGGGAACATGAAATATGTACTCCCACGATGCTACAGGCACCGGAGCAACTCCTCGGCGCCCCGTGGTTTACTCCAGTTGACATATATATGGGCGATTGGTTGCATGGTACGTCGCCTTTCGTCTGGTACCCTAGCACTCGTGTTGACCCATAATATATCTGCCCAGATCTATGAATGCATCGTTGGATCGGATCTATTCGCCCTCTTCCGCACGGACTCGATGGGTTTCACTGATGTGCACCTCGCGTTGATGGAGCTGCACTCTGGTGCCTTTCCTCCCGACTTCGTCGCGACGTGCCAGAAGCGCAACGATCACTTCGATCCTCAGGGTATGTTGTCTTCTGCCTCGTCGTGCCACCGCTCTCAATCATGCAACGCTAGGTAGGCATGCCAGACAACACGTTCTCGATAGAACATACTCTGCCGCATACGTTACCTCCGTCGACGCCTGACAGCGATCTCATAGCCACGGTCGCAGTCATTCGACAATGCTTCACACTTGACCCAGCCCACCGTCCTACCGCTGCACAATTTTTGCAGGACGGATGTGATGTTGTCGTATCACGCCCTCTTTCCGTGGACGATTGCAACCGGTGCAGAGTGTGATGATATTGTCTACTTGGGACAGAAACAGTGGTTGCGTACCTGCCTGGGCGTGTAGACCACGTGAGGGTTGTGCCCGCCGACGAGGATCAACGGCTTATGGACTCGGCCGGGTCCGGGGCACTAAGAGCGATTGTTGTGACTAGGATTGCACGGTAAATGTAATAACATAGCTTGACGATGTCTTCATCGTCTGTGTCGACGAGAGAAGGGAAACATGGCGGTCGAGATTCAGAGCAAGCCGCGCGCCACAGCGTACGACATCACGTGGGCGAGTCTGGTACAGGCGCCTGTTTGACGCTCTCGCTCGTCCACGACCACGACCACGACCACGACCACTCCTCCTCCCCTCCCGGCTGTCTTCTTCTTTGACTGCTCTTCTCTTGGTAGATATGCAGGACGGAAGAGCGCCTAGGTATGCAGGGTTGTCATTTGCCCCCGTTGTTCTGCTAGAGGCTGAACACTCTACAGGATCAAGAATCGCGCACCCGCCGCGATCCAAGTCACTGCCGAGCAGCTCCTCCGAGATGTACGTCTCGGTTACTCGAAATTGTTGCTCAATGCCAATTGTCTTTTGCTTCTTTCCCCTGCCTAGGCTCAAGAACGGCAAGAATCCCAGTTCCGCGCCCCGAAACAGCGCGTCGAGGACTTTGAGGAGCTCCACGAATACCGCGGCCGCAAACGGGAGGAGTTCGAGAAGCGCATCAGGCAGACGAGGTCCAGCATGTACGTTCTCATTGCCTCATGTTCGTCGCAGGCCCTGACGTCTCCGCAGAAAGGAATGGCTGCAATACGCCAACTGGGAGGTACGTACCGCTCACAAACATTCCCTCCAGCCTCCTGAATCCCGTCGTACAGGCAAGCCAGGGCGAGTACGCCCGCTCGCGCTCAGTCTTTGAGCGCGCACTCGACGTCGACCCGCGGAGCGTCCAGCTCTGGCTCTCCTACACCGAGATGGAGCTCAAGGGCCGTAACGTCCAGCACGCCCGCAACCTCTTCGACCGCGCCGTCACCCTCCTCCCGCGCGTGGACCAGCTTTGGTACAAGTACGTCTACCTCGAGGAGCTCCTCGGAAACGTCCCCGGCGCCCGCCAGGTCTTCGAGCGCTGGATGCAGTGGGAGCCCGACGACAAGGCCTGGCAGGCCTACATCAAGCTCGAGCAACGCTACCAGGAACTCGACCGCGCGAGCGCCATATTCGAGCGCTGGGTCGCCGTCCGCCCAGAGCCCCGCGTGTGGGTCAAGTGGGGCAAGTTCGAAGAGGAGCGCGGCAAGCTCGACAAGGCCCGCGAGGTCTTCCAGACCGCACTCGAGTTCTTTGGCGACGACGAGGAGCAGATCGAGAAGGCCCAGGCGGTGTTCAACGCCTTTGCCAAGATGGAGACCCGGTTGAAGGAGTACGAGCGCGCGCGGGTCATCTACAAGGTACGTCGCAGTGCGTCCCGAGACCTCGAACTGGGTGCGACCTCTGTTGTAGTTCGCGCTGTCCAGGTTACCTCGGTCAAAATCTGCAGCGCTCTACGCTGCGTACACAAAATTCGAGAAACAGCACGGCACCCGGTCGACACTCGAGTCGACCGTGCTTGGAAAGCGCCGGATACAATACGAGGAGGAACTCACACACGACGGCCGCAATTACGACGTATGGTTCGACTACGCCCGCTTGGAGGAGGGCGCGTTGCGAGACCTCAGGGAGGAGGGTGCGACCGCAGAAGAGGAGGAACGCGCGACAAACCGGGTACGGGAAGTGTACGAGAGAGCAGTGGCGCAAGTACCACCTGGCGGCGAGAAGCGGCATTGGCGGAGGTATATCTTCCTGTGGTTGTATTATGCGCTGTTTGAGGAAATCGAGACCAAGGTACGTGCGACCAGTGCCAGCGATTCGGAAGTTGTGCTGACCTTTCTGTCAGGATTACGAACGCGCGCGACAAATCTACGAGACGGCGATCCGGGTCGTGCCACACAAGCAGTTCACGTTCGCGAAGTTGTGGATTATGTTTGCCCGGTTCGAAGTGCGACAGTTGCAAATGACCGCCGCACGCAAGATCCTAGGAGCAGCGATCGGGATGTGCCCCAAAGAGGCGCTCTTCAAAGGTTACATCCAGCTCGAATTCGATGTATGTGCGAATCCTTTTCACCCCTCGCATCGGTTCTAACGACACCCTACAGCTTCGTGAATTCGACCGTGTCCGCACATTGTATGAGAAGTACATCGAGGTACGTTTCCACTCATCGTTGTACTCGCTCACGCTCACGTTCCCTCAGTGGGACCCCACGAACTCTGCAGCCTGGATCAAATACGCCGAGCTCGAGACGCAGCTCGAGGACTTTGCGCGCGTGCGCGCGATCTACGAACTCGGTGTCTCGCAGACGGCGCTCTCCATGCCGGAGCTCCTCTGGAAGGCGTACATCGACTTCGAGACCGAGGAGGGCGAGCGCGAGAAGGCGCGCGCGCTGTACGAGCGCCTCGTGCAGGCGAGCGGGCACGTCAAGGTCTGGATCTCGTACGCGACGTTCGAGGCGGAGCCGATCCCCGTCCCGCGCGCGCAGCGCGATGAGCCCGACGAGGATGATGAGGACGCGGAGGTGCCGATGGTCGAGGGCGACCCCGTGCGCGCACGCCAGGTGTTCGAGCGTGGGTACAAGGACCTGAAGAGCAAGGGCCTCAAGCACGAGGTATGTCGCACGCGCGATTCGCATATGTATGGATGCTCACCGACTCGCTTCTCGTAGCGTGTGGTCCTCTTGGAGATCTGGAAGGCGTTCGAGGAAAAGTACGGCGCGGCCGAGGATGTCGTGAAGGTGCAGGGCATGATGCCCATCACGAGCAAACGCCGCACGGTCGACAAAGAGACTGGGCAGACCGTGGAGGGTGCGTCCATTGATCTGCGCCGTGTCGCTCTCACGTGTGCTTACTCTTGTCCGCAGACTGGGACATTGTGTTCGCCGACGACGAGCGCGAGGCGAACCCGACGTCGTTCAAGTTCCTCCAGATGGCGCACGCGTGGAAGGCCGCGCAGGCGCGCTCGGGCGGCGCCTCTACGAGCGCGCTTTCCGGGTTCGCAGCCGCTGCTGCCACCAACGCCAACGCTGGTGCGAACGGGGAGTCGTCTGGGTCGAACGGAGCCGCTGAGCAGAGCCAAGAGGAGGCTCAAGACCGAGCTCAGGGGAAGGGGCGGGAGCAAGACGACGCGAGCAGCGTCGCGAGCTCAAACGGGGACGAGGAGTAGGGCGGGTTGTCCGTGTTGTATGTACGTTATGTCATGTCATTCTTTGCTTGCCAGGGCCGGTATGAGTGCGAATGTAAAGATCACGCTGGCTGTATCGTTCAAGTGTTGTCCCTGCTCTATCATGTTCTGTAGATGCAACAGGAACCATGGCGCAGTCTGGACTGAGTTCTGCCTGCGGCAAACCTTGCTCTGCTAGATCGAATTGTGGAGGGACGAGTGAGTCGTGCCTCATGTATTCTGCACGGGCATGCTGACCAGCAGTCTTTGCTAAAACATCGCATCGCTGTGAGTACGCAACATCGCCCCGAACACGCCATCGGCTTCAACCAGACGAGTTTGTTGATCATGCAGGTGAGTGCAATATGTTCCTTCCTACTCATGTGGCGGTACCAGAGCTGTGCAATGGAAGCGCATCGAGCCTGACGAGTTCTCCATCGAGCGTGTCATCGGTGGTGCGATCCTTGGAGAGTGAGTAGAGGGCTGGGAAGTCGAGGCAATGGCTGCGTTCACTCGCCGTTGCCCACGATCGACCTAGCCAGTGGCAGGCCCTGCGGCACGAGCGGTGATGAGATCTGGAGCGTGCAGCTCTCTCTCCTACGCTTGCAGTTGTATTGGGCCGTGCGTCCTTGCGACGACGGGAACGAGTTTCTGCGCCCTCACGCCTGTGGACATACCCGTCCCGCCGCGCTCAACAGTGTTCGCCTACCGACCGTTGTTGTACACGGACGGGTGCGAAAGAGATGCGAGCCCTCCCGCGTACGGGCGTGAGCGAACGCGCCCTTCAGCTTCGCCGCCGCCCCCGCTGCGTCTGACAACGCCAACGATAGCCCGGGCGCACATGGCGGGCCTCACAAGGCCTTCCGGCAGAACCGGTACTGGAGGGGCTAGGTGTGGCGCATCCTGACGACGGGCAGCCTCGGCTACGGAGCCCATTCTGTGGCACATGCCTCGTGTGGTGGATTGCACGCGCGAGAGTCAGACGGCGTTCAGGCGAATGTCGAAGCTTAAGGGCCAGTTTCGACTCACTTCGTGCCTGGTGTATGTGCAGTCCCGCCCACCGTTGGCCATCAAGAAAATCATCGTTGTTCTTGGCAGTTCAGAGCAGAAACAACGACTGTTACGAAAGCGGCAGCGGTGAGTCAGGACATGAACGGAAACGCACAGCAGATCGAGAGCGCAACATCCGGAAGGAGCACAGCAAAAAGCAGACAACGGACATCGAACAGAGCTGAAACAAGGGCGTCGTCGTAGAACTGGCATCGCTAAGACTCAAACCAGCCGTCCCCGAGCAGCTGCGCGGCGGTCGGACGCGCCGCAGGGTCGACGGCAAGGCACCGGCGGACGAACCGACAAGTTTCCGCGCGCTCGCTCATCTGTCGGCCCAGATCGGACGCGGAGAGCCACCCCTCGAGCGGGGGGCAGAGAAACGCGAGGGGACCATCGGTTGCCCTGCGTCGTTCAACGTACAACGGGGATTAGCAAGTGTGCGAGTGTTTTGCGGGACGCGCACCTGTAGCGGCCTGCGCAGGAAGTCGGGCGGGAGGGCGTGCGCTGGCTGCCCAAGGAGCTGCGCGACGTCCGCCATATGAAGCGCGTACGAGTGAGGCTTGTCCACGGGCTGCCCGGACGGCTCCGTGCCCGTCAGCAGTCCGAGCACCTGTGCAGGACAGCTCAACATGAGATGCCCGAGGACGCGGAGGCGGCAGAGAGAGGAGAGCCGACGGCCCATATGTCGACAGGCGTGAACCACGGGTGACCGAGGAACTTCTCGGGGGCGTCCACCGCTGTGCGCGAGAGGTGGACCGCGTCCGGGTCGCGACGCTCCTCGAGGACGACTGGCGTACGCGCTGAGCGCGAAGTCGGGCAGCGGCTGCGATGCGGGCGTAAATAATAGGGTTAGGCGAGACCCCTGGGCGGTGTTGAGCGGGGTAGGTGCTAGCGGGGAACCTCTCGAGCCAGTTCTCAATGTTGCTAGGATTTGCCCGGGTCCTCAGGAATAGATTGTTCGACTTCACGTCTGTGCGTGTGGAGGTTGAGTGTGCGGAAACTAACGGAGGGAGGCTGTTGACGGACCTCCATGTGCAACTCCGACCGTGAAGGTCAGGCCGAGCAGAGGTTGATGAATCACGACCGGGAGCCGGAGGCGGGACCGAGGTTGGCACTGACAGCATTGCAAAAGCCGTACGGCTGGATCGGGAGGTGGTCGCCGTGTTCACTCTTTTCGACGAACGGCTCGCCAACGTCCGCGCAGTACGACGCGTGCATGAATTTGAGGCAGGCATCCCGTTCGTGCAGTATTCCAACATGCTCTGCGCGCGTGGAGTTTACACTCAATATCTTGATGGCCACGTATTGGTGACCTCTTTCGGGCATAGAGGCATGGTATTCAGCGTAACGGTGCACTTGACATGTGTTGCACAGATGCAAGGATCGACTGACCACTGCTCCTTGCCAAGCCAGACGGTAGAGTGGGCTCCATATCCGAGCTTGCGCACAATTTCACATTGCCCTTGGTATCGAACTTCAGGGCCTCTCTCCGCGCTGTACATGTGCGGCTCCTCGAGGCACCAGGATAAGTCTGGAGGCGACGCCGGGCCGGGAGCATCGCGGGTCGCGAGCTCGAACGAGAGGCCTTGGTCGAGGTTGTGGCGGGAGCCAGGTGTGGGACGGTTGCGCTGGCAGTCGGGGACAGGAGGGTGTCCCGTGAAGTACTGGCCGGGCAAGCGCGTCCGCGCATGTCGCGCCGAGCGATGCAACACTAGCTTTTCGCATGATACATGTGCAGCCGCAGAGTTTGAGTATAGTACAAAAACCGGAGCACACACGTCCCAAACGCGGACTCACCACCACGTCGCGGTCCCACCACGGCCTATCTGGAACCCCCAACTGCCCAGGCTCGTCAGTGCTTCCGATCGAGGTACGGAACGTGCACCGCGCGCGACTGACCTCTCGTCGCGCTCGACGCGCACCGCGAGCCGGCCCAGCGCGGCGGCGCGCGGCATGCGGAGACGCGCGCGCCAGTCCGCAAGGGGCGCGTCCGAGCTCCCGTCCCGGTTGTCGAACGCCCGCGCGCACAGGAAGACAAGGGTGAGCTCGGGCACGGCAGACGCGTCGCCGAAGAGCGCTTTGTCGACGCGGGCCAACATGTCCAGCGCGCGATCGGTCGCGCATGTCGGGTCGGACGGTAGGTGGATGGTGACCGTGAGCGGGACGGGCGCGCGATCGGGATGGGAGAGATGTGGGAGGGCGGCGAGGATGTCGGGGAGGTGAGATGGGTGGTGGGAATGGCAGTCGTCCCTGCCGAGGAAGAGCGTGAGGGATTGGAGGGCGGGGTATCGGGCGAGGTCGGTTGCTGTACGAGAGGGGGCGTTAGCGGTGCGGGCGGAGATGGGGTGGTCACGGTGAAAGCGGTGTAAAAGGTCACGGGCGTGTGGGAGAGCACGCGGGATGGAGAGCGCGGGGGAAGGGCACGGAGGGCGCATGAGGGAGAAGGAGATGGCTGACCGACATCCGGAGTGGGCGCAGGAAGTAATGTAGAGATAGCGACTTACGACGGAGTGTACGAAGAGGGACGGACAAGTGTCTGAGAGAGGGGCCAAAAGGTGAGAGGGCGCCGGAGCGGATGTGGGCTGTGGCAGGGACGTCAAGGGTGCGAAGGGTGTGGGCTGTTGGGGTGCGGGCGAGCGAGGAGAGGAGGGAGAGCATGCAAGAGGGGTAGACGGGAGAGACGCGGAGAGAGTTGAGTGCGGGGCGGTGGAAGAGGTCGGGCTCGTTGTCGGGCTCGTCGTCGTAGTCGGGACTGATCCAGGTGAGGGCGTTGAGGGAGAGATGAGCAAGGTGAGGGAGAGAGGATATGAGGAGTTGTACGTCGTGCATGTCGCGGTGGGTTGTCTCGTTGAGGACGAGGGTGGTGAGAGAGGGAAAGGACTTGAATAGAGCGGCGAGGGTGGAGAGATAGGCCATGCCGCTGGAGCCGATGCCTCGGACGAGGAGAGTGTGAAGACGAGGGGTAATGTGGGGAGAGAGGCTGGGGGCGAGGTCGCGGGTGAGAACGTGGACGTCGCGGTCGCGATGCATGTCGGGCCTCGAGGAGATGGGGAGCGGAAGAAAGGGCTTGAGGTATCCGCGGTCGACCGTGCGCAAGTCGCGGACGGCGAACAGGACCGCATGGAGGACGTGGCTGGCGAGACAGACGCTCCGGAGGGCGTCGAGGTCAGTGCGGAGGAAGGAGAGGACGTGGGCGAGGAGCTCGACCGGGAGCGGCAACGCTGCCATCGCGCGCAACGCCCATGTTCCCGCGTGTTATAAGTCGGCGGTCACCTGCCGTACATGGTCATCCCATTGCCATATATGGCGCAATCTCCAACCGGGGCACCCCTCGCACAGACACTGCGCCCATCGGACATGGCCGCATGCCCCGCGACTGCCCCCGCCGCCTTGGACCTCCCAGAGGAGCATCCGCCCGACTCGGCCAAGTCTGAATCCACGCCCCTTCAACATCCATCACGCCCACAGCTCATCGTACGGGAATCGTGTCCTGGTACTGTCCCGTCTCGTGAGCACCCGTGACCGACGCTGGACGCACACACTCACCTCTTTCACCTTGTGCACCCGCGCGAGGAGCTTGCCCGCCTGCGCAGGCCCGTACAGCCGCGCGCGCACGTTCTCCACCACCGTCTCCCGCACGCCGTCCTCCGGGTCCCACCCGAGCCCCTCCCGCCACTGCACCACGACCTCGACCCGCCCCACGCCCGCGTACCGCGCCTCGTCCAGCGCATCGTTCACCCGGTCCAGCGCCGCCCAGTCCAGCGCCCCGCACAGGTCCATCCCGTACTCCACCCGCACATCCACCCTCAGCACCCGCAGCGCCTCCGCGCACACGCCGTGCTCCATCAACGGCCCGAGCAGGTGCCACGGCCCCGCCGACGCGCTGTACGCCTCCAGCACCACCGTCAACGTCTCGAGCCCGCTGTACTCGGCCAGGTACCGGTCGTACACGCCTACCCCACCCATCGTCAGCACCGGACCGAAGGAGCGAACACGCAGGGCGTACCGTCCGGGGCACGTAGGGGCATGGAGAGGCGCACGACCGACGGCCCGAACTCGCGCAGCACGACGTGCGGCCGCACCGCGTGGTACGGGACGACGAGCGTGGCGAGCGTGCGCCCGCTCGGGCCCTGCCCGACCCACGCCGCGATCTCCTCCCCCGCGCCGTCCTCGGCCGGGGCGAGGGAGAGAAACGCGAGCTGCGGTCGACGCGTGGCGGTGGCCGCGAACCGGCGGCTGAGCGGGCCGTCGTACGTCAGCGGGAGCGAGAAGCTCTCGAACACGGGCTCCCGCAGCCCGAGCCGGCTGAGGTTGGGCAGCGCGCAGATGACCGACTGGGCGTGCCAGAGATGGAGGAAGCTCGGGCGCGAGAGCGTGAGCGTGGTGACCG
Organism: Trametes elegans; assembly: GCA_022606155.1. Classification (NCBI taxonomy): domain Eukaryota; kingdom Fungi; phylum Basidiomycota; class Agaricomycetes; order Polyporales; family Polyporaceae; genus Trametes; species Trametes elegans. Next base: position 582 of record JABYQO010000058.1, on the reverse strand, counting down.
ACGTGAGCTGCCCGAGCGCGCTGAACAAGCCGGGCGTCAGCCGGATGTAGAATATCGGCGAGAGGCAGACAAAGCCGAGTGCCCTCAGCTTGGGCAACGTCCGGAGGGGCAAGCCCGAGAGCAACCGGTGCTCCTCAGCGGTGGGGCTCACTGCGCGGCCGGTCCGAACTTCGACGACGTGCTGCAGGTGGACTTGCATGTATCCTTCCTCGACCGCGCGGACGTTGATCACCGCGAACAGCTCCTCGCGCGCAATCGGCAGCAGATCCCGACAAGTCAGCGCAACAGTGCGCAGCCCTTCTACGTCCCCCTCCAGCCCACGGACGATCGCCATGATCAGCTCGACCGGAAGGGACATCAACATCGGACTGATGGGCAACGAGTCAGAGAGTACTGCGAATATCGACCTGAGCAGCTTACACCATCCAAAGAGCCTTGACGAGGGCGTGAGGCTCGCCGTGAGCGTGCATGTTCAACATCGTTCCCGTCACCGTGAATGGGTTCCTCCCGGCACTTACGGCCCGGACACACCCGCGCGGGTTGGATGGTACGATTGCGTACGGTGTACTATCACACGAGCAA